>BDCZ01000195.1:0-30261 GCA_001662365.1 Chlamydomonas applanata | reverse complement strand
CCTCCTCCCCCTCCTCCTCCTCCGCCTCCCCCTCCTCCTCCTCCTCCTCCCTCTGCTTCCTTTTGCTCCTCTGACTCATTTTAACGACAATTTAACAACACGACACGACTTTTTTCCCTCTGGCTGCAAGGAACAGCTGCCTGCAGCGCCATGCAACAATAACCACCCCAGCATTTGTTGGCTTTGATGGATTGATGTTTGGCCTGCCAGCAGACTGGTTGGTGCGCACCCATAATGGATGCGTACGGCTCGTCGTTGAGTGAGGACACACACACATATGCCAGCTTGCGCTTGCCCAGCTCAGGAGCCAGGAATGCCAGCTGTGTGCAAGCGAAGCGCAAGTCACAACGAATGGACGAGTGACCATCAGCACAGAACAGTACAAACCACTTAATGGTGCTGTACCCGACTGCGGCGGTCGGGAGTGTGGTGCCCCAGCGGCAGGCCTCCAGGTGCTCTATCCCCACACCTGCTCCAAGGCCTTCCTTCCTGTTGTGTACCCAACCTCACCAGTACCCAGCAATACGCAGTACACACCCATACCCAGCACCCGGCAGTACCCAGTACCCAGCAGTACCCAGTTTGCAGCCATGCCCAGTTCTCAGCAGTACACAGAACACAGTACCCAGCCATACCCAGTACCCAGGCGACGACACCCAAATCTTGATGCAAGCGCATTGGAGTACCCCGCCCTACCCGTGCCTCACCTGGGCCTTGATGTCGTCCAGAGGCTCAACGAGGTCGCTGAATGTCACACCTGGCATCAGCTTAACCGCCGTGCGCTCGGGTCCGACCTCGGCCGCCACTGCATCAATCACTTCCAGCAGGAAGCGCATGCGGTTAGCCAGGCTGCCACCATACTTGTCCGTGCGGCTGTTGGTCTTGAGCGCCATAAACTGCTGCGGCAGGTAGCCATTGCCGGCGTATATCTCCACACCATCAAAGCCAACATCCTGTGCGCAGCGAACGGTGTTAATATTATTCTTAAGGAACGGTGCAAGCATGGATCAGGCATGGGGCTGTCCTCGTGGTGACATGCAACCCACAGGTGTTTTCGGGTGGCAGGTGTGACCCACTGCATCGCCAACTACACCCTGGCCCACCTTAGACGCTTTTGCAGCGCGCGCGAAGTCGCGCACCACGCCCCCCACCTCTTCGGTGGTCAATGTACGCGGTGCGCCGTACGGCTCCTGCGCGCGTGGGTGAGGGGGGTGGGGGTGAAGGCCAGCCATGCACAGGGTCCCGGTGGGGGCGCCTTTCATGCCCATGTAATAATAACACAGCATTTCACAGATCATCTGCTTGCCCCAACAGTTGCTCCTTGAAACAGAATATGTGCGTGCACCAGGTGATCAGCAGCCCACATTGCCCCCCGGCCCCCTACGCCTAGCACTGCTTCACCTCTCCAAGAGGAAGGTGACATTCCAGGGCATGGATCGCATCTGGGCCACCACCACCACCACCACCACCACACACACACACGAACACACTTGCTTTTGCACCGGTTGCCGTGTACAGCTCGCCTTGGGCAGCGAGGTCGCTGGCGCCCACCATGTGCCCACCCTCGGGCATGAAGCTGGGGTGAGACACGCGGCCCGCATGGAACACCTGGCCAAAGATGTAGCCCCCCTTGGCATGTACTCCATGCACCACGTGCTTCCAGCCAGCCAGTGACTGGTCATCGTAGAGGTTAGGGGCACTGCATGCATGCAGCAGCAACAGGCCGCATCCTCTGACCATCACACGGTCAAGAAGAAACACGCAAACTGGCCAACTGCAAGTCAGGGCTGTGTCTCTGGCGCTGGGCGAAGTCCTAAGGTGACAGCTGGCACAACAATGGAGATGGGTCCAGGGCTCATGCCCGCATTCTGTACGCAACATGCGCTCGAGGCAGCGGCCCGCTTGTATTCAGGGTTCATGGTTCCAACCGCTTCCACACCGAGCATCAGCTGTTTCCGCCGTAATGGTGTGTAAGCTTACAACAGCAGGCCGTCAGCCACTTACCGCGCAAAACCGCGACCGTCGGGGCGCACTGCATTGCTCTCCGTGATGATCAGCCCTCCCTGGCTGGCGCGCTGTGCGTAGTACTTGGCCATGAGGTCGTTGGGTGCCCAGGTCTTGGGGTCGGCACGCAGCCGTGTCATGCCACTCATCACAACCCGGTGGTCCAGCTGCATGGCCCCCACCTTAACCGGCGTGATGAGCGGGCTGCAGGCGATTGATCAGATACAGAGTCAGCAGGCCAAGGTTGTGCTTCAGGCGTGCGGCCGTGCACGGGTTGGGCGCGAGGGATCATGTGTGGGGAGTCGAACGGGTCAAGAGTCGTGGTCCACCAAATACCCGCAGCCCCAGCCGCTTTCTGACATTTCGGGGGTCCGCTACGTATAGGGTTCTAACATGCTGGAACCATTTGGGTTCGAGGCGGCGCGGCGGGCAGGGATGTATCTAATGTACAGCGCGCGTGGCGCGTGCGGGCATGGAGGTGGCCTGTACACGCACGCATGACACATCGCAGCTGCTTGTCACCTTCCACAGCTTGCAGTATTCCTACCACAGCTTGTTGACATAGTGGTTCCCAGTTCGACTACCTTGATGCACACGCAGCTTACAGCGGCCACGGGGATGCAGCCTTAAGGATGCAGCAGGGTGGACCATATCATGAAACCGACAAATTATTGCGAAACTGCCATGGGGGTTAAACATACTTGGCGCAAAAGGCTTGCAGTGCACAGCTTAGGTCGCCTGACTAAATGACTAGCCATGTATGGTGAACTGAGCTGGGAATGGGGGTTCAAGGTTTAGCTTGCGACCTCCCAGGCGGGTTCTCCCCAGGCGGGTTCTCCTCAGGTGCGTGCCAAGTACATGCACTGACATCAGTAGCCGTGCCATGTATGCAGCACACGCGCAGCACTTACGTACCTTGCCAAAGCCTTGGCCATGTGCGCGAACTGCTGTGAACAAGGTTAAGCCAGTAAGCAGGCGTGTATACGCCGTGTAGAGCACAAGAAGTCAGAGCGGACGCTTGCTTGAAACTGCTCCGTCTCGACTCCCGATCAGCAGTGTTTTTCACAGTTCCTGCCAGATGAGCCGTAGATCCGTGGTCTGGACTGCAGCAAAAGGTTGAAAGATCCCGCGAGGTGGTCGTCTCACTCAGTTGCATGCATGGTACATGACCACGCCATGTGCATCAAAATGCTTGCCACAGCAAGAATCTTGGTGCAATCCCAGATGCCATACGCAAGCTGTTGGTGATTACACCAGCAGGGCAGCAGTGGCCCCGCATTTGTTGCATGGCGCACTTATGAAGCGGGAAGCCCAATCAACCATACTTTAACCTGTGACTTTATTAGCCAACGGACATGAAATGATAGACAAGCAAACGTGCCCAGGCACAGTTCTCCAAGTAGTGCACCTCCCATATCAGCTGACAGGCTAGTCCATCACGTATTTCTAGCCCTGTAGGGCTGTCTGCAGGTCTCAGAAAAAGCAACTCGGATCCTCTTCCTCAGAACCTTCCTCCTCGCCGTCCCCCATGTCATCCCTGCTGTGCTGCTGCCCAGGCAATGCATCACTGCCTGGGTGCCCCTCCCCTGCAGCTGCAGCAGTAGCAGGTGGCTGGGGCGCAGCAGCTGCACCAGGGCTCACAAACATCGGAGATCCTACAAGGCCAGTGGCCTGTAGGGCACTAGTAAGCGCACTTCGCTGAGCTGCTGCAGGGCCTGTGTCACCCTCCTGGAACTTGATTATCTCCCCCTGGATGAGGTCTGCGATGAAATCTGCTTCGCGTGCATCCAGTGAGAGATTCTGGATCTGCAGAGCACAGCAGGCACACAGCCGCACTCAATAAGCCAGCCAGCGAGTGACCACCACCAGCACCACCACCACCAGCAGCCACCGCCGCCGCCGCCACCAGCAGCAGCAGCAGCAGCAGCAGCAGCAGCGGCGCAGCAGAGCGGGCCAAAATGCTTACAAATGAGCTGCACAGCAGCACAACTGGACAGCTACAAGAGAACGGCCACAACGGTCAGAACATAGACCTATGTGCCGAGTCAACTCCGACGTGACTCACCATCTCGTCTGCAATCGCGCGCGCGGTATCTTCCTGCATGTCATACTGGAACCCCACCTTTTTCCGCATGCCTGCGAGGCGTAGGCAGACCCGCAGGGGTCAGCTGGCTTCACAAACCAGTCAGCAAATTGAAGCAGAACGGCAAGCATGCAAGAGCCGGAGCACTGGCTGTAACGTCACACGCTCCCGTTCTGTCATGCAGAGCCAGAACACGTGGCCTTGCAGCCAGTGCTCGCACTCCATCAATGCGGTACGCTTCAGTGCTGCAGGCACGCACCGCTGTGGTTCACGAAGGACATGGAGAACGCAAGCATGTTGTCCTGGTGGTTGCGGCATGCAAGGCGCACACGCTGGCGCAGGTCCTCTCCCATGCCGCCATCCTCCTCGTCCTCCTCCTGAAAGCTCTGAGGTGGGCAAGGACCGGGAACAGCAAGACCCAAAATAAGGTGAGACAATGCGTGCTGCACAATGCTCAATGGTCGAATGCAAGCGGATGACTTGGATGCCCTAGCAGCACCAAGCAAGCAGCCAAGAGCCAGCACGCCGACCACAGCACGCAGCGTGAATGCATGTGCACTGACTTTACTGGATTGGCCCCGGGGGGCACTGGAGGGGACGCCACAGGGATGGTCCTGCCGCGTCGAGTGCTCGCCTGGGCTGGCCTCCAACAAGATGTCATCCTGCAAGTTGTCTGTGCCTGCGCAAACATCCCATGCCCAGCAGATGAGCAGCATCCCGTGGTGAGCCAGGGCGTGATAAAACTCCGTCCTCCAAGCGCGGCCTGTCTGTCCTCTAATCGTGGCCTAATCACCATACCTGCACATATGGCATACTGTGCACAGTGCGGTCTGACATCACGCACACTGATGTCCCAGAGCACGCATGCGGCCTCGCACATGCATGGACGCAGGGCTGCGTCATCTGTGACCAGTGCGTGACCAACCTGCGCTAGGCGGTGTCGCAGGCCGCTGTGCCATGTCGCAGAACGGTGTTGCAGCCATTTGTGTGCCTGAGGGGGTCCGACTCGCCACGGCTGCTGCTATACTCGGCGCACCAAGCCCACCCAGTACACCAGGCAGCATGTACCCAGGCGACGGGGAAAGTGGCGGCTGCAAGTGGAGCGGCGCCGCGGCTGGCTGCACTGCATGCTGCTGCCCATGCGAGCTCTCCGACATGGGTGGGGGCGTACCCGCTTGCAACCGCTGTTCCTCGAGCCGTGACGCATGCAGTGCTGCCAAGCTGTCCCCAGTGCTTGCCACGACTGTGATTCGGCCGCCAGCCGTTGATGTGCCTGGCGATGCCATGGCGGACGGGGAGTGCATGAGGTTAGGCGAGTCCTGCGCGCTGTCTGTATGAGCAACCCCTGCCTTGTGGAGCACGTCCCCTGAGCCGCTGTGACCAAGGTTCCCTGAGCCGCTGATGGGTGTCAGCAGGTTGCGCTCCCACGCTGCGTGCACGGGTCACACAGCCGCAGAGACATGCACGTCAGCTGCAGAGTCCACACATCAACTGAAGCAGGGATGCACCAGCTACACGTGGCAGGCGCAGGCAAACGCACAGCACCAGCCGGGAACCACGAAGCAGCAGGGACGCGTGCATGCCCTGTGTCCAGGAGCAGTCACTCACGCTTGCGGCCCTCGCGAATGCAGTCAAAGAAGGGGTGCTTCAGAAGCTGCCGCGCCTCTGGCCGCTGCGAGGGGTCTGGCTGGATGCACAGCTGCACAAATTCCCGCAGCTCCTGGTCCTGCACACAACAATTGTGCACGCGTGCCATCAGTAGCCACACCCACCAGGTCAACAGCCTGCTCCCTTGCACCGTCCTAATGCCCTGTTGTCGTCATGACGACTCTCGGTCATGGGTCATGCAAGACTGGTGCCCCATCTGCATTCGATTGTGAGCGGCCACAGCTGTGAGTGGGGCCCTCTGCTGCTGCCCCTCCCGCACCTGGATCTTAAGCAGACCCTGAGGTGGCACCCCTGATGACACCTTCTTAAAAATCTGGGCAGGGTTTCTGCACTCGCTGTAAGGGTACTCCAGCGTGGCCAGCTCCATCAGGCACATGCCAAAACTGTAAACATCCACCTGCGAAAACAAGCACCCACTGTGTCTTCAAACACGTGCATGCCTCCAAAACTTCCCAAACCCTGCAAAACCAACGGGCATGACGATGAACTCAGCATGTTTCTGAGCCTGCAATATGTTGTTGCTCAGCACGCCGATTCCTTTCCGAGCGGGTTGCGCAAGCTGATGATGATAAACAGGTAGGACTAAAGGATGTGTCTTTAGCGAAAGCCCTGTACCTTCTCATTGTACCGCTCCTCATACAGCTCCGGTGCCATGAACTCCGGCGTGCCAATGACAGACATGGCTGCGCTGAATCCGGCCCGAAAGGTGGCAAAGCCTAGGTCGCCAATCTTGAGGATGCCGCTTGTGCCTGTGATGCAAAACAAAGAACAACCAGCATGCTCGCATAGCGGATATGGCCAGACCATTCGGTACATCACATGAACTGTATGATGGCAGCTGCGAGCCAGTGGCTTCTTAAGCAAGGCTGCAGCCCTTTTGGGAGCATTGAGCACCAGGCGCACCATTCACGAAGATGTTGTCTGACTTCAGGTCTCGATGGATGATGGGTGGATTGTGCCCATGCTGCACGCAGATGCACGCAGCAGCGGGCGAGGCATGAAACAATTGACATGCGTCATGCACGCTCCCCAAAGCTCCCATCCCGGATCCAGAAATCCATCAAGATTGCGAGACCTGAGCACTGCAGTAGCCGCTCACCAGGTAAACAAGGCCCTGCAGGATCTGCCACGCCCAACGCTTGAGGACCGTGACATCCACGTTCTTGTGCTTGCGCCGATAACTGCACGAATGCAGGGGGGTATGTAGGATGAGATTACCTGGTGTCCAGACATGCGAAAAACGCGGGTTCAGCTCTGCAGCGTGTATGGTCCCATTGTCGGCCCCGACATGCAGATCATGAGAGCATTCTCCCACGTCACAGCGCTTGAGCAACTCACCTCCGCAGCGAACCATCCATAAAAAGCTCTGTGATGAATACCACTGCAGGGATGCAAGGAGGCAATGCAGTTGATGCATTGAGATGAGTGCACAAGCAGTCAATGGCTTGTCAGCACATTCAACACCAACAATGTGCAGCGACGTGCAGCCCCCCACCACCCCCCTCCCCCCTCCCCCGCCTCCACCCCCTTGCCAGGTGCCAAGCAAGACTTCCAGCCGACCCCAGCACTCACAGACTGCGTTGTGCTTGTCGTACCACCTGCAGGCAGGACATTTTATTGTCTATGAAAAAGGCCGAACAGGTCAAGGGTCTGCTTATCTCACATAGCAGCTGTCCCTTCACGCCCACGGTTCTGCAAGCCACCGTTGGATGCAGGCTTCATCAAACCGCAAGCATCTCATGCAGCCGCCTCACCAGTCGTGCAGCGCCAACACGTTCTTGTGTTTTAACTGTGGGCGCATGGCAAAATGTACGTACGGCATCAGCCGCATGCACGCCATGCACTCTGCAACAGCTGATGTTGGAGTACACAGAGCCGTCCAGCCCATGTCTGCACCAGACACATGCTTTGCCACATGCATCCAGCCAGCAAGGGCTAAAAGCCTATTCTGTTGTTGCTACGCACCTGCTTCAGTAGGGTGATTTCTCCAAAGATGCGGTCCCGCTCCTTCTCGCTGGAGGACGCGAGCTCCGCGACGGGGACCTCGTTCCATGCCACCTGCAGCATCAGGGGAACGCCAGTGATCTCTCTGATCTTCGTATTGACCTCTGACATGAACTAGGGCTTGGGCTTCAGCTTGTTTTTGCCCCGTGCGTCGCTTCCCGCCAACACTTCTACAGTCGCCCAGCGTCCCGGGGGGGCAGCTGACATGCGTCACGGGGGTCGCAGCTTCGCGCACCTCAATGCCCTCGTCCTCATCAAACCCCTTGAAAACCTTCTTGCACGCCCCCTGACCCAGCAGCTCATGCTGTGTGCACAAGAAACAGCCAGAGCAATTGTTGCGTCAGGACCTGCTTGTAAAACAAAGGCCCGAGCATACGCCAACGTGACTACCTTGGTGTAGCGATGGTGCTGCCCATTTGTCACGTTGGCCATGGTCCTTACGTGCTGGCTGGGTTGCTGCAGATGAACAGGGGCTGGCAGAATTGAAGCGGCGGCCATCCAGGCCTTCCGCTAACAGCATGTGCTGACCTCTTCAAATTGGGGATGCATTTACTGCACTTGATACTATATGACTGTATGGTCCAATTGGAGTGGTGTTTGTCGCCGCGCTTCACGCTGTGGATGTATGGCTCGCTGGCTGTTCAAGTGGCAATGAGCTTTTTGGTAGTTGGCATGGGTGGTTGGACATGGCAGTCATTGGCGCTGCAGACCGGCATGCACTGCCTAACCACTATTGTTGAGACCAGCTGTGGCGTGGCGGCCTGCGTCACCATCCTACCTATCTCTTGATATTCTGCGTTACACGCCCCAGCAGTACAGCATGTGGTGGACACGCAACATGGTGCTCCTGTATGCTACTGATTGTCAAGACGGACAATCGACGTGTGCGTATATGAATGGACATAGATGCGCGATCTGCCAGCTCCACAGCATCAAATCACATCCCTAGAACACATATGTTTGCAGCTTCAACAGGCCAGCCAGAAATCACCTATGGCACTTCACGGCAGCAGCCATACACATTGCAGCAGCAAGGAGCGTGGGCAACCATCCCGATCCATCACTGTGCAAGCTGCAGCAGCTTCCTCAGAATGTCAGTGCACGTGATGATGCCAACCGGCCGCTCGCCCTGATCCACTACGTACACACGGTGGATGCGGCGGGTTACGAGCATATCCATCACGTGCGCCAGCGTGTCAGCAGGGCGTGCAAGCACCAGCTCCTGCCCCACCTCCTCCCCTGGTGTGCGCGGCCGCTGCCGCGCCACTCTGTCCATCACAAACCTGCAGGAAGCATACCATACTCAAGTGAGGAGCACCACAGCAAGCCAAACGATCCCTTGCCAACAGGGACACTGCCCGGGGGCGGGCCGTGGCATCAGTGCTGTCAGCAGCGCAGTGATGGGAAAAACACAATGCAGATCCTGGGCAAATCCTACTTACTTGTGCCCAGCCGTGCCAGTGACGCCCTCTTCATGCAGCCGATTGAACCTGTGAATGTGTAATGGTTCAGGTGCACAACTTGGTGCCGCCGAGTGCCTCGACCTTTCCTTGACCTTCGTATGTCCGTAAAGTCAGAGCTGAATCATGACAACAAAAATCATGCAAAAAGCCGGCCAACCGCTGCAAACACACAGCTGCAACGCACCCGATGTACTCAGTCTTGTGCTCATGTGCCAGGAACTCTCCCACAGGCAGTGCCAGAGCCCCAAAGTGCTCGCTCATCAACGCCCGCATGTCTGACACAGAGAAGTTGCCCACCTGTGCCAGCCACGTCATCCAATGTGCACAGGTCTTGTGAATGCTTACCCGTTGCCAGCTCCAGGCAAAGGTTTGAGCCCACCTACCCACCCGCCCGCCCGTCCAAGTCGCACGCAGGCACATCACCGTTGCTGACGTGCGGTATGCGGCCCTGTCCCTCCATGCGTGCATTATCATCGGACTTACGATGCGGGAGCTGGGGTCCACCACTGCTAAGCTGCTGAGGCTCTTGTAGCTCATGGCAGCCATGGCCTCAATGGCTGGAGTCCCTGGGTCGATGCCCTCCACCTGGCCCTTGATCTGGGGTTAGTCGGTGACCATATCAAGATGACATAAGTTTTGCAGCCAGGTTACAACTGCAATGCATTGCAAGTACTCAAGCACACATCTGGGCCTGAACCAGCCACGCACCAAGCCCAGGTCCTGCACCGTCTGGTTCACCACAGCGCCCAGCTTTTCCTTATGCCTTGCCAAGAACCTGCAGCGGATCATGCGCCAATTTGTACTGTGCCAGCCAAATCAGCACCAACTGAACACATGCGTCGCTGCAACACCAGGCACAGCGGGTGCATAAAGCTGGCACCATGGTGTGCAACCAAGCTGAGGAAGACATCTTGGGCCCCAAGCTCCAGGCCAGCACCTGATGATGTCGGTTTGGCTGATAATCTGTGTGATGCGTCCATCTGAATCAAAGAGCCCGACGCGGTGCACAACAGCGCCGCCCCGGCCGCCACCACGGTTGCGTGGCTGTAGGAGTCCATTCAGAACCAGCTCCAGCAGCGTTGACCGGGCTTGGCTGGCATGGATGAAGTCCCCATCTGTGCCTGCGAGTTGAATAGCATACATACGGTAGGTATGCGCACAGCAACTCGTATCCAGGGTGTCACATGCACGTTCATCGATCAAGGCGCAACCCTCAAACAACCCAGTGCGAAGCCCTTGCATGTGGTGATAACGGTACTGCCCACTCCAAACATAAGTCCACCGTGCCCAGCACTGAGCCAGTCCGCGCAGTGGCAACATGGCATAGCGTCGGTGAGTGCCAATTCCTTGCACCTACCCATGTACTTCAGGTCTTTGAGCTGCTTCTCCGAGAATACAGCGCCCCGCTCTTCCAGGATGCGCATGCGCTGCAGCAGCTTCACCTCATTTAACGCAGGGATGTCGATCTCTGCAGCCATCATGCATGGCACAAAGCAACCACAGCCCGTCACACTTGCTGCTGGCCCTGTTGGTGTTCAAAATCACACGGTTTCAAAGCAGGTTTCAGAGCCTGCAAACATTATTTTCTACATTCACCTGACAAGAAGCTGTCCAGGATGTTCTTGATGTCCACAAAGCCTGTGCAGTGGTGCACAGGCAGACCACGTAGGTGCCACCGCGTGACTGGCACATGCATTGTCATCATGCATGCGAGCATGAAGCAGAAACCAGCAAACATGATGGTTGCGAGCGATCATGCGGGAAAACAGGCTCGGCGCCGCACCAAGGATATCCGCAGATGCTCCAGGCTCCAGCACTGGGCTCGTGGAAGCATCATCACCATCTACCGCGACAACCACAGGCGCGCTTAATATGCGACTTTCGGCGAGTACCTGTGTCGCACAGTGGCGCATAATGCATTGCCGTCGTCAAACTCACAGCAACATGCCGTTCACGACACCAGACTGGAAGGCGCGCACAGCGCATCACCTTAAGCGCCTGCTCAACAGTGGCTGTATCTTTGAGCACTTGTATCGCCTGGGGTTTCGCGAGCCCCGAGACCTACATTTTACAGCGATACATTGAACAACGTAGGCAGATGATGTTATTCCCAATTTTAGATCCTATTCCATAATCTGTTGCCTGCGTGCCGGTGACAGACCTTGGTGGAAACTAGGAGCGTTCTTGCCTCTTGACTAGATGATTCCGACATCTCGTTCTGTGGGCAGGGTGCGTACCGTGGCCTGAATAACGTTCAGAACGCAAATCACAGGCAGGACAAGCACTACACACCTGCATTTCGTTGGGCCATGCATTTGCTACAGTGCAGACAGCGTCAATACATAGGCCCGCGTGTTAAAGGTCCTGACTGTCAAATCATGCCGTGACGTAGCTTGACAGCCAAGGATGCGCGGCTGAGCCAGACATGCCTCCTCTGTCTGCAGCATATGCCTGCACAGATCTAGATGGTGCGGACGCAGCTCCCGCGTTCCAGGTTGTGCAGGTGCAAGGCAGCTATGCAGTGCGCCTTGGAGCAGCCCCTGATGCGCTAGCAGGGCTGGGACCCCTCGCTTCGACCATATCGTTCTTCGCGGCCTCGGAGCCTTACCTTGCTGACTTCCTTAGTGCTCTGCATGAGGCAGGCAAGTCCATGTCATCAGCTTGCACGCATGGTCCCTGGGGAGCATTTGCAGTGGCGTGGTGCTGCAGGCCTGCCCCCAATGCTCTCACATGCGGCGTCTGGGGTGCTGTGCTGATGTGCTGTGCATGCTGCCCATGAATGCTGTGTGACAGGTGGCGGAGCGCTCAGCACACATGTGTTGCGGCGAGATGATGGGCACCACCAGCGCCGGCAGCCCCTGCAAGCTCCCTCTCCCATACCCTTGACCTCATTGGGCCCAGTGGCGCACCCTATCGCGCTGCTGCAGCCCCCACCTGAGCAGATGCAGCCTGTGCTACCTGATGGAGTTGCCGCTGTCGCCTCTTCTCAAGCACTGGCAGCAGGCAGCGAGCTGCCGCTGTACGGGAGCGTGGTGCCAGAAACCGCTCTTGATGGGCCTCTTGTGCAATGGGTGGCTGCACTCCATGCGACCCCACGAGTAGCACGCCCAAGCCCGAGCGCCACTGCCCCTGGCTCAGCATGGGCAGGTGGTTGCTTGACAGAAACGGCCTGTGTGGCTGAGACGCCACAGCCCCACAATCAGCAGGCGTGCAGTGAGCCAGGTGAATGGGGCGCTGCTGACACGCCAGGGGCTGTGCCTATGGCAGCGCTTGCAGCACAGGAACAAGGCCCGGCAGACTGCGTCCGTCACCGCACCGCACCAGACCCGGCACCTGCCTCACATGCCGCCTCCATGATGGTGGATCACAGCCCGACCAAGACCGGCAATGCCACAGGGCCTGTGTCGCTTTCACTGGCCCGGGCGCTGCGCCTCGATGCTGCAGATCTTGACGCGTCGAAGCCTGATGCGAGTCAATTGCTACCAGCCACGCTGCAACAGGGCCTGCAGGTTCCAGCACACCCACCGGGAACGGATCATCTGGCTTCTGCGGCAGAGCCTGTGGCAGGCTGTCAGGCAGAGGCAGCAACGGCGGATGCCAAGGCATTCACCTTTTGCGTGCCACGCGTCTCAGAGCTGCCGGTTGCACGAGTCGCTCAGGCGACAGACCCGACCACATCGCACCTGCAGCACGGTAAGGGCTCCGGTACGGCTGCAGCACAACAGGCTGCAAAGAGTGGGAGTGACGATCAAGCCATCACAGTTCAAGGCGCATCAGCTTCTGCAGCAGCAGCACCAGTGGCAGCACCAGCACCAGTGGCAGCAGCAGCAGCAGCAGCAGCAGCTGCAGCTCACGACCCTGCTGACCATGGGCACAACATTGCAGCAGCACATGGGGACGGCCTGATCCCGGCTGTCGCACACGATAAAACGGCAGAGGGACACAGCAAGCCAGTGGCTTTGCAACAGCACGCTGCCACTGTACCGGCATCAGGCCATGCACAACCCCAGCCTGCTCTGGCACTGTTCCGTCCATCGTCCTGGGCGCCTGACGCACTCGGTTCTGTACGTGGAGGCACCAATGCAGCTGTGATGGCTGCAGGCCCAAGTGCTAAGGAGTCAGGCGCAGGGCAGCAGCCCAGGGATGCAGCAGCATTTGCTGACTTCCCTCCCCTTGAAGCGCCGCCTCCGGGCATCTTCGCTTTTGCAAGCGGTAAGAAGCTTGATCTGGATGCGGTTGCCAGCTCCAAGGCCACACACTGGCTCTGGGCAGATGATGATGACCCAAACGTCAAGCCCAAGCCGCCTCCACCTCCCACCCGTCTGGTACCACCAGGCTTCAAAGGTCCAGGCAAGTCAGCAGGAGGCCTCCTATCAGCTGGGGGCCAGTTTTCTGCAGCATCTGCTGCTGGCAAGGTTCTGCCTGGCAGCGGAGCTGCAGCAATGCAGCCACAGAGGATGGGGCCGAAAGGGAAGCCGGTGCAGCCGCCGGGCTCATTCAAACCGGTCAGGCCAGCAGGTGGCTTCAAGGCGCCTGGGATGGTCCCGGTTGCGGCTGTGCCATCCACTTTTGGATTGTCGCTTGTCGCTGGGGCACCAGACAGCAGCGCGCTTGCAGCCATTCAACACCCAGCGCTGGGCAGTGGCCTACCTCCTCCTCAACCCGTAAGCAAGCCACAACAGCCCTCTGCAACCGGGCCATCCACGTGGGCTGCGCCTCGGCCTGTGATGCCAGGTACCTCGCAGCAGCGGCCGGCGTGGGCACAGGCGCTGGGCCCATCGCACCTGCAGCAGCCCAGCTTAGCTCACCTGCCCAGGACTCATGTGCAGCAGCCACTCCACCACCAGCAGGCCCCCTACCCCCCTCTTCATCAGGCACGCCCACAGATCGGCCATGGGCAGGTCATAATGCCACCATCTGGGAGCGGGCAGCAGGGGCACCAGCAGGAGCAGTACAAGCACATGCATGGCATGCAGCAAGCACCAGCGATGCAAGCATCCTATGCCCCTGGTAGCCCTGTTTACAGCCACCAACCATCTGAGCTCCATGTGCAGCTACAGCTGGGTCACAGTGGCAGCTCCAGCTTCGCTGCCATGCCGCCTCCCCCACTTCCCCCACATATGCAGACGCACCAGCACCACCAGTACCAGCACCAGTACCAGCAGCAAATGCACAAGCCGGGCCAGCTTCAAGGGGTGCAGGCACCACCGCCATACCAGCCATCGCACCCG
This sequence comes from Chlamydomonas applanata, assembly GCA_001662365.1. Classification (NCBI taxonomy): domain Eukaryota; kingdom Viridiplantae; phylum Chlorophyta; class Chlorophyceae; order Chlamydomonadales; family Chlamydomonadaceae; genus Chlamydomonas; species Chlamydomonas applanata. Next base: position 15,808 of record BDCZ01000195.1, on the reverse strand, counting down.
CAGCCCCAGCATCAGCACCACTCTGGCCATGCCTTCCATCAGATGCCACCTTATCACCAGCCAGCTCCTCCAGCCCACATTCCTTATGGGGGCCCTGTACCGCCGAACGAGCCACCTCAGCATGTTGCGATGCAGTCCGGGATGGGGGGCCCACTTCCGGACGAGGGCGCCCAGCACCAGCAACCGCCCTCTGGGCCTTCAGCAGCTGACAGGCAGCCAGTGCGCCTGAGTGCCTTCTCCATCTGCAGCAGTCAGATGGATGCAGACATGGAAGCGGCGCTTGCGATGGCTGACCAGCAGGCGGAATGCTCAGCCATGCGGTGCCTGCCTCCACGAGCGCAACAGCTGCCACCACCTGCAGCTGAGGCGTTTCCACGGCCTCTGGCCTTGGCGCTTGTTCAGCATGGTCAGTTGCACGCAGCGGCCCCAGGCATTGGGGAGGCAGCCGATGGGGGCACTGCCATGGCTGTGCAGCGCGCCCCTTCTCCCAGTCAAGTCGGTGGCCACCGCACAGGCACGCAAGCATCTGGGGCCTCATCCAGCTATATCAGTGAAGGGCTTGAAGCTGTGCTGGCCCAAGTGGACGCGCAGCAGGCAGCAAAGCGGCAGCAGGATCCAGATCCACAGTATCTGCCACCAGCACAGCTGCTGAACGACAAGTCAGGTGGAGATGGAGGAGCGCAGCCAGCGTCCGCGATGGCTGCAGATCCAGTTGTGGCCCTCGTTACGGTTGAGCGGACCATGCCTGCACCCGCACTTAATGTGCCTCCGTCAGAGCGTGCACAGGAGCCGTCAGCTGTGCCGCTGAACATCCCAGAAACCTTGGAGCTCTACATCCCAGAGACGTTTCTGGATGATGTGCTGCTCCCACATCCACAACAGTCCAATGCATCCCCCTTGGCTGGCCTGCCAGTACCAGCCACAGACACGTGTACCCCTGCACCAGTACTGGCACCCGCATCCTCAGCTGTACCGCCTCCATCGCTGGCACCTGAAGCCCGAGTGTCTGCACTGACTGAGTTGGGAAACAGCGACAGTGGTGGTGAGGCAGGCGCTGCTTCTGCTGATCCTCAGCGGCAGCTCTCCCTTGCCCATCAATCCCTGCAGGCGCTTCCAATGTTGGCCCACCAGGCTGGCACAAACCAGCCACCTGCACCCCTGGGGCTGGCCCCAACTGGAACAGCTGGCCCATACCCTGGACTTACGACTGGCGGTGGCAAGCCTGTTGCAGGCCCAAGTGCAGCACAGCGCGCACAGATGGCTGCTCTGTTGGGTGCCGGACCAGAGCACGCACCTGCTCCCAGCGGCGAGCAGCCGCCTGACCCAGCAGTACCTGTGGCTGGCCCATTCCCTGGACTCACAACTGGTGGTGGCAAGCCTGTTGCAGGCCCAAGTGCAGCACAGCGCGCACAGATGGCTGCTCTGTTGGGTGCCGGACCAGAGCATGTGCCTGCCCCCGACCGCTGCGCCATTGGCAACGACTCACCAGGCAGTGGCAGTGGCCAACAGCTGGAGCCAGCATCAGCAGATGGCACAGCTGCACCTGGGCCCAGCCTCTCCAAGTTTGGAGGGCTCACCACAGGTGGTGGTGGCAAGCTAAGTGTAAAGCCAGAGCTGCTAAAGGCCATGCAAGCCAGGTTTGGTGGGGATGAGCTGGCAGGGGCATCGACGGCACGGGGCGGGGATGGGATCGCCACAGAGCCCCAGACACCAGCGGAAGGCACTGTTAAGCTCGCCTCGGGGCTGCCGCCCCTGACGGGGTACAGCAGCGCAGCCGCCACGCCATCCACCATGATGCGCCCAGTGCTCCCGCTTCCACACACTGACCACACCGCTTCTGCTGGGTTCAAGTGGGTACCCCAGGCGGCTCTCATCTCATCTCATCTCATCTCATCTACATATTCTGGTTAAAGCCCAACCTGGTCCAACTTTTGGCCTTGCAATGGCAACCAGTGCATAGCAGGCTGGGCCGTGCGGTGTATTCTGCATGCTGAAGGCTGCGTGATATTCAGTGCGCTTGTGTTTGATGTTGCTCTTACCGCAGGAAGCCTCGTGCCGCCTCTGAGACACCCAACACAGGCGGCACTGCATATGGGCCGTCAAGCAGCCGCCGCCGGCCCTCCAGCTTCGTGTCACCAGTGCTGCCGAACATGCCCAAGCCTTCGCCGTCCATGACAAGTGCGTGAAGAAGAGGCACAGCCCTGCCTGCCTGTACTTTGTTACTACTGATCAGAAGCATGGTGGGCTTACATGGACAGTTGGGAAATTGCCGCCCTGGTGGTGGCAAGTGTGACGTCTCATACAACAACCAACTCACCACCACCTCCCACATGTCGTACTTCCGGATTCTCATGGTTTGCAGATACATCAGGATCAGGAGGCAAGCGGCTCCCAGACAGCAGGCCAGAGCCTGGTGCGGCCTCAGCCGCCAAGCGCCGCACCCCGAACTCTCGTGCATCGCGCGCTGGCGTGCCCCTTAAGCAGTACTTTAGCCTTTCTCGTGAGCTGCATGCTCATGCACTGGCCGCAGCCCCCCCAGCATATGTTTCATGGGTGAACAGCATCACACCACAGAACGCTGCGGCCATCAGCTTTGACGCGTCAGGGTCTGGGGTGCAGCAGGAGGGCGCACACCCCTCAGTTGTTCGCTGGGGGGTCCAGGAGGCATTTGAGGAGCTGCTAGCCCTTGGCTTGAGCCCCAAGCATGTGACGAAGGAGTGGGTAGCAAATCACTACAAATGGGTCGTGTGGAAACTGGCCTCCTATGAGCGCTGCTTCCCTTCTGACTGTGGCGGCCGTGTGCTGGTTCAAGAAGCGGTGCTGCAGCAGCTGCGTGGCAGGTGGGTAGGCGAACGGCCCATCGTCGTCCTGCCTGCGTCAGATGTGCCATGTAAGCTGCATGCAAGCGCTCCTGCACCTGCGCCTGGCACTGCTCAGTGCGCATGTGCCATGCCTCCTCATTACATGCTTGCCCGGTATGATTGCTCTCTTTGTATGCTCTTCATACTTGATTCACATACCGTGGTCATCAACTGCACAGGTATGATGAGGAGTACGGCCAGGGGCAGCGGTCTGTGCTGCGTGCCATCTACCAGCAGGACGCCACACCACGGCGCCCAATGATCCTCATGGTGTCACACATCTATGGCCCGGGTGTATCAGGTGTGGCACCAGCTCATGCCTGCCCCTGGACTTGTTCTGAATATGGTGTACTGAAATGTACCCATTGGCTTCAAGCATGTCCTGTATGTGAACGGGCGGTGGCTACATGTCTATCAGCTGCAGGGAGCCGCCATGCATAATCATGGTGAGCAAAGCTGTGTTACAGCTCAGACATCTCATAATCCCATTGCACACGTCATGTGCCTCATGTACTGCAGGGGGTCAAGGACAGGACACAGGCGCTGCGCTCGCACGTCATCGAGTGGTTGACGGCCCCATGCTGGAGCTGAGTGATGGCTGGTATGCCATCATGGCCCGCCTAGATGCTCCTCTGGAGCAGGCTGTGACAGAGGGCCGCATCCAGGTACCCTCAGGGGACATTGGCCCAGTAGATGGCAAACTTGTGTCCTGTGAAAGCAGGTCTTGCCGGCAGCTTGGTACAAAGACCAGCTAGCAGCTTGGAAGACGGAAGACGGTGCACGGTGTTCCCCTCACTGTAGGCTGCTCTGTTATGAAGTTGGGGGTGTGCAAGGCACTTGACTGCTCCGGCGTTGCGCACTTGGCCTGCCTTTCTTGACAGAGGCAGTAGGTTAAAGTCTGCCTAGCTTGGTGCTTCCACCAGTACGACGATTTCATTCCCCCCACCCCCCAAATCACCCCCACCCTTGTTCTCTGCTGCTGCTGCCCGCTGTCGCAGGTTGGCACCAAGCTGCGCGTGTGCGCTGCCACTCTGGATGGCTTGCACAACGGAGTGGACCCCCTAGACACTGCCGCCGCTGCGGCCGCGCTGCAGCTATCGTACAATGGCACAAGCCCTGTGCGCTGGGATGTGCGGCTGGGCCCCGTGTGGCCACCCATGTGCCTGCGAGCCTTGTCAGATGTGGACTTGCGAGGGGGGCCTGTGCCCCACACAATGGTGGTGATCCAGGTGAGGGTCATATAAATATTACACTAAATATTGAAAAATATGATACAGCGTACCCAACACTGTTGACAGCAGGCATGGGATGGGCAGGTCTCATCTGGTGGCAGGGGCAGCCAAGACGCCACTGACAGCACTGGTACGGCTGATTGTATAGATGCACACACCTGTCAACACAAGTCTCCCAGCTGCCCTACGCGAGCACTGCATGCGTGGCTGCTTCGCCGTCAAAACACGGCGCACAGGAACGCGTCAAATGCCTGTTGCTGTGTGTGCAGGCCAAGTATCCACTGCAGTTCTTTGAACGCATGGCCACGGGCGTCGTGTTCCGCAGCCAGCGTGCGCACAAGGCGCGAGGGGCTGAGTGGGAGCAGTGGGTGGAGCACGCAGTGACAGTGGCAGAGGGTGTGGTGCTGGCAGCAGAGCGGGCGCATTGCGAGCGCATCCAGGCCGCGCATGCACAGGTGCAGGCGCAACAGGCAACAGCAGGAGTGGGGGCAGCAGCTGGGCCAGAAGGTGATGAGCCGCTCAGCTCGCCCCAGGGCCCCTCCCAAGCGGAGCTGGCGTACGCTCACATGGTCCTGTATGAGGATCTCCTGGACCTCATGGTGGATTCAGGGGCAGAGGCCAGGGATGGTGGAATTGATGGCAGTGACCGAAGCCTGGATGCTGCTATTCGGCGTGCCAAGCTGCCGGTACCAGCGCGTCAGGAGCTGGGGCGCCTTGTGTCCGTAAGGCGGGGTGTGCTGGCGGCGCTGCGGCTGTCTGAGCGCCACAAGGCCCTCGCACAGCTGTCGGGTGGCGCGTTGGACGGGGGCCACGGCCGGGGCGGGGCAGGAGGCGGGGCTGGCGAGGCAGCCACCTCCAAGCGTGACAGAGATACATGGCCGCCTGAGTGTGGGGTGCCGCTGCGGCGGCTGCGTGTGAGTGCCGTGGTGCCCAACTCCTCTGCACCAGGTGGCGAGTTTGTGCAGGCGCTGGTGTCGTGGTGGCGGCCACCAGAGGAACTGGAAGGCAGCTTGAAGGAAGGGGAGGTGTACCTGGTATCAGGCCTGGAGCCCCGCCCACGCAGCCGAGCACGGGGCGGGGATGGCACGGGCGGGCAGGTGCTAGAGCTAGCAGTGGGGCGTGGCACACACTGGGAGCTCCTGGGGAAGGCATCAGAGCTGCTGGCCGGGGCGCCCTGCGCAGCCACAGCCACTGCTGGTCCCACCAGTGCAGGCGCCGGCCAGTCTGCTGCGGATCTTGCGCCTGGTGGCCAGCTTCAGCTTCAGCTGCAGCTGCAGGGCTGGCGAATGGAGTGGTCAGGGCCCCGCGTGTCCTTGAAGCTTGCAGATCTGCCCATGCTGGCCGAGATTGCCGATGCACGGGGTGCAGCAGTGCGTGAGGCTCAGGTGGGGCAGTAACATCTACTGAACTGCACTATCTGCTGCTGTTGTTTCATCGCGCTGCTGTTCGACCATTCTCATCACACTGCTGCTATGCCATCGTTCCAAAACACGCGCATGAATTGAGTACTCGCAGCACTTGTCAGTGCACGCTCACACGGCCAACCCAGCACGCCAAACTTTCTGCGCTGTGTGCTGTCTCAATCGCAGGCAAGCCGGCCCCAGCGGTGGAGCAGCTCCTGGCCTGCAGAGTTTGACTACCTGGGATGGGTGGTGGCGATTGGTGAGCCAGCACAGCTGGGTGAGTGCTACCCCTCCTGCTGGGAATGGCGCATGGCTGCCACCCTGTATGTGCTGCTGTTGCCGACTGGTGCTGCTTCTGCTGTCAACTGGTGCTGTTTGTGCTGCCATGCGCGCCTCCCTCGTATTGCATGTTCTCTGACTATATACCATACCCCATTTATTGGTGCTCACACTGGTTCTCTGTGCTCACCACCTTCTGCACAGGCAATGTCGTCGACCAGTGGGTCTTCCTGATGGACGACAGCTGCCTGCACCTGAACCCAGTTGCTGGCACCACAACGACTACTGGCGAGCCAGGGGGAGGCCCCCAAGAGCAACACTTTGAGCCATGGCTGCTAGCTGTCCACATTGTGGGCTCCCCTGATTCTGTGGACCTCCTAGATCCTATCAAGGACACAGGGGCCCTGCTTCAACTTAAGCACCTGCAGCTTCAGAGAGTGGACGAGCCAAATGCTGTGTGGCAAGCCATCGCGCCAGACACATGCTGCCACACCCGCGTGGCACCGCCTTCAACACACGGCGGGATGCGTGCGGGCCGGGGCGGGGCTGCGGCGCTCGGGGCGGACGTGCATGCTTGGGTGCAGCAGCATGCATGGGCCTGTGAGCTGGCACGTGATAAAGCAGTTCGGCTGGGGGTGCCAGTGGCTGGGCTGCATCGTTGATGCTGCAGGAAGGGAGAGTGAATGAGGGATCTATCTCATTAAAGAGCGATAGAGAAGGGGCGAAGGACTTGGCAGGATGTGGCCATTGAGCAGTGGGAACGGGACTTTTGTACGCCTCTCTTTTGGACTGTCCTTGACAGGAATGCATCCTACAGGAGCATCAGCCAAACCTGATGTAAAGCCTGGCGATCATGTTACACTACTATCCCTCTATTGAGCTACTGCTTTGCTCGGTGTCTAGCTGTCCTGGTGCATATAAACAGCATGCGGTGGTCACCTACCCCGCACCGATCAAAAAGAAGTGGATTGGCGTTGCATCATCCTGCTGCAATACAGACCCGTCACAAGCGGCAAATCTCATACAGGGGCTCACTCAGCGCTCACTCAGCTTGCCGGCACCGCGCCAGACACAGCAGCTGTCGCGGCAGCAGCTGCCGCCGCTGCAGTGGCCTGGGCCGTGGACCTCGCCTGCGGTGCATCCTTGCCGCCCTTTGCAGCCACCTCGCTCAGGAGTTGCTGCGCGCATGGGAGCAGTTGACGGCCACCGCGCGCCACACACACAGCGTCGGTCAGGATCACAGGGTGTGCCCACTGTTCCTGCCCCACGCTCCATGTCCCCAAATCTTCCAGCCCCATGTCCCCACATCCACCCTGATAATCCCACAGTAGGCACCCAAGGGCTACCAAGCCTGAGACACCATGCAGCTCCAGGACCACAGACCCAAGTGCTGCTGACAACTTGCAGTCAGAATACTGTAGCTGGCGGGCTGTTCTTGTATTGTATGAAACGCACCCCGTAGCCAGCAGACACGGGCCATGCTGAGCGGTGCCTGTGAGGCATTCATGCACGCCACACCCCTGAACTGTAAACCCCAGCCCCATAACAATCAAATCAAGCCTATACCAAGTTCCTAGATCACAGTTTCAACCCTGCAACAGCCCATCAAGGGCTGTAGCCATGGCACAGCTACCAGCATAGGCACCCGGCCGCCCTACCCACCTTGATTTGCTCGCCGCTCAGCGTCTCTTTCTCCAAGAGCAGCCCCGCCAGCGCGTGCAGCTCATGCTGGCGGCTCACCAGCACCTTGCGTGCGCGGTCGTATGCACCCTGTGACCAACAGGGGGTAGTGTGGTATGGTGTGGTGTGGTGTGGGGTAGCGGGCACAGTCTGGTGGCAGGCAGGGCAAGCAGCTGACTTTGTTACAGTGCTTCCAATTTTGGAAACATGAGGTGGTGCAATGCCCTGCAGCAAGCAGCAGCCCAAGCAACAACAGCGGGTGCGCCGTACATGCCCCACGCGTTGCCTCAACCTCAACCGCCACTTCAACTACCACCCTGTGCCTGCCCGGCTGATGGAACCAGTTGACAGGAACGTCACAGTGGGCCAACACGCGGCGGTGAACCTTTTGTAGAATTGTCAGCCTAAGCGGCTAGGGTGAACCAAAAACATAATGCACAATCGAGATGATAACAAATACATCATGTAATTTTGTGCACCCCCACCTGCACCAGCGCCTTGACCTCCTCCTCCACAATCGCGCGTGTCTCACTGCTCATGCTCCGCCCATCGTCCTCATAGTCCAGGCTCACGGCACCCAGGCGGTTGCTGAAGCCGTACCTGTGGAGGCAGCAAGGGCAATACAGGTGGTATGGGCGATACATTAGACAACACAGGCAGTACAGGCAGTACATCAGGCGGAACTGAACGGAATACATCCGTGTTTTGGCAGCACAAACAGGAGAGGCAGAGGTCCTGGGAGGGTGCGGGGCAGCAGCCAAGGGGCATGGGGCAATGGCCGCATTCTTGCATGCAAGGCGAGCAGAGTCAGCTTGAAGGCATCAACGCAAATGGTGTGCAGCCGCGCTGGAATGCCTATGCTGCTAGCTGCTAGCATCCGCAGCCAGCGCACTCGGCACGTGCATGGGGCTGGTGCAGGCAGCCGTCGCATGGGTCTGTTACATGCAGCTGGCGCATGCTGTTGGGCGCACTGTTGGGCGCACGCTGCACGCACTTGGTGACCATGGCGCGCGCGAGCGCTGTCGCCTGTTTGAGATCTGAGGATGCTCCCGTGGTGACATCATCCGTCCCAAAGATCAGCTCCTCCGCCACCCGCCCACCCATGCACACATCCAGCCGCGCGAGCATCTGCGAAAAGGGCATCCACAGCGTGCGATGCTGCACATCCATTCCGTGGCACGTGGACAACAGGGCAAGGCATGTGGCCACCAACACCTAATTGATTGCCCCTCCTGCCCCCGTAGCCAGAGGCCCCATGCACTCGGCACCGCGCGCCCGGCATCTGCTCAACCCCCACCCCAAGAATACAGAACCAGGTACCTCCCCTCAACCCTCCTTTGGTACGAAAAGACAGGCCAGCGGCATATCAATCTCGATGGCATAGGGATCACAGCCAGGGGGCTCTAAGCGTCCTAATCACGGGCCCACAGCTAGCGGCCCGCCGCACACCTGCCGCCGTGACACGCTCGTCGTATCCTCCTCCGGTAGCTGCGTCACCATGCCCAGGGCCAGCCCGCGTGGCACGATCGTCGCCTTGTGCACAGGGTCAGCGCCTGCTGTGTGCAACGCCACCAGCGCGTGACCGCCCTCATGGTATGCTGTGAGCCTGCAGCACAGGAGATAACAGCACCTCAGGATTTGAAGTGGTGTGTTGACGTCCACGGTTGACCGTCTGAGATGGGTAAATAAGCCGGGGAAGTAGAATGGCATTACGCGGCATTACGCTAGTGTAGCCTGTTCTTGCCAGCCCAACGACAATTTAAAAGCGCACCAGCACTCCTGCCGGCCCACCAGCTCCCGCACACACCATGACCAGGACCCCAGACAGCACCCCATACACTGCCAGCAGTGCGGTAAGTGGAGGTCCTGCGCTTCATGCTTGGGCTGCTGCAACGTGCACCAGTGCACAAGTAACAAGCCCAGGCAACAGTACCGCATGCAGCACGGCATGCCCATAACCCTCCGCGCTAGGGTGCAAGTTTGAGAACTTGAAATATCAGGATCAAGATCCTTGGAGCTCAGGGATCAGGGTTTGAGGGTTATGTGGACAGGGTTCATGGCTACAAAGCGCACCTCCTATTCTTGTCTGAGATGACTGCTGACTTACGCTCCGCCCCCATGATGATCCGATCCCTTGCATACTCCAGACTGCGCATGCCAACTGCCTTCTGGCCTAGCCGGGCAGCATGCAGGGCTGCCACGTTGACCAGGTTTGACAGATCAGCTCCTGAAAAGCCCGGTGTCGCCCGCGCGATGACCTGCGTGCACATTGTGCAGGTAGGATGCGTCAAGCCTAGTGCGATCGTCTTAAAAAGTGCTGCTCTGTGGTAATCCGTGCTGTTCTGTGGTGGCTACATATGTGCGGTGATGTGCAACACAGCCAATTGCGCAGCAGTCCCAAAGCATTGTGTTGCAGATGCAGTGCCTCCAGGCAGCTCCATATGCTCACACACACAATAATACAATGACCCGTGTGTCCCCCACATTGTCCACGCTTGCAGGTCAAAGGTTCAGACCCACACGGTCGGGCCCGACGCATGCAAGCCAGAACAGGCAATAGAACCGGCACGCACCCCCAGGTCCACATCAGGCCCCTTGGGCACTTTTTGGAAGTGCACGTCCAAGATCTGACGCCGCCCTTCCACATCTGGGTTGGGGACCACCTGTTCATTCGCAGCCACGCGTGCAGCCATCCACAAGGACCAGACTGTTTGCTAGCAAGTCAGCGCATGCGCCGGGCATTTGCTAACAAGCCTGGCGTGCATCTCTTCAGCAGGATGCGTATGTTCGGTAGCATGGCGGTTGAGAGGGGGCAAGCGAAGGCACTGGGATTGTCCAGCAGGATGGCATGAAGTCTCCACATCAAAGCCATACCAGGCCATTGCATCGAGCACTGCAGGAGCCGCTTTGCCCATGGGCAACGATGTGGTGAGCATGCGAAAGCGAGATGGGTACCTCAGATGGGTGTTTTGGATGAGTATTTTGGTGGGTACTGAGGTGGATATTGTGAATAACTCACCACATGGCGGTCAAAGCGGCCCGGGCGGACGAGCGCCTTGTCCAGGACCTCTGGGAAGTTGGTCGCCGCCACCACAATCACGCCCTCACTCGCCTGCGGGTCAACCACCAATCAAACGCAGGTGTGACAGGCGAGTCAGGCCTGTCGCTGGAATGCAAACATCACGCATGGCTGGCATGAGCACAACCCATCCCACATGCACACAGGGTACAGAAGCCACAGAGCACTGTAGTGAGCCTTCCCAGATCATTTGCATCCAAGGTCAGCACGGCCAGGCGCCGGCAGGTACAGCCCCACTGAATCCAGTCAGTCTCAGACTCAGACTCAGAGCCAGAGCCAGAGTCATTCCAAAGCCAGCGCCAGGGTGAGGGCAAAAAGGAGAGTCACAACCAGTGCTGACTTGGTTCACCTTGAAGCCATCCAGCTCCACGAGCATCTGGTTCAGTGTCATGCGCATGTACTGCTGGTCCTTGGGGTTACGGTTGCCTGCGCGCACCAAATGCAAGCCAGCTTTAGGACTCAAGGATCCAAGCACTGAAGCCGACGCAACCATTGTTGGTTTGTCCAGTCCACAGACCCAGAACTGAACCTGCCCAGCCTCAACCATTTCGCCCCCCTCAACACCCATCCTCGCCTCCCAAGATTTACCTCTGTGAGTGATACCAGCTCTGCTATGGGCCTTGTGGCTGACAGCAGTGCCAAGGCTGTGTGTGGGCTGGTACTCCTGGTGTGGACCAGGTGCGCGGCAGATGGGCTGAGGTTCTATTGGCTCTGACACCTGAAGGAGCTGTATCAGACGCACCTCCAATCGCATCAATCTCGTCGATAAAGATGATGCAGGGCGCATGCTTCTTGGCCGCGGTAAACAAGTCCCGCACCCGCCGTGCGCCCACGCCCACAAACACCTGGAGGGGAGACGCACAGCCGCATCACGCTTGAAGTAAAACCCAGCTCAGGCAAAGGCTGTTCTTGCACAATGTGGTATCCCTGTCAAATGCCAGGCATTCATGCACCATGACCCACATGATGGATGCACAGTGTGGCACATGGGTTTGGTTCAGTGGCAGACAAGGGAATCGCAGCGCCACCTATTGGGGCACATTATCACCAGCCGATCAGTTCACGTCACACCCGCACACACCTCCTCAAACTCGGAGCCCGATGTGTAAAAGAAAGGCACACCGGCCTCCCCAGCGATGGCCCGTGCAAGCATCGTCTTGCCAGTGCCTGGAGGGCCCACCAGCAGCACGCCCTTGGGCAACTTGCCCCCCAGCGCAGTGAACTTTTGGGGGTCCTTCAAATACTCCACCACCTCCTCTAGTTCGTGCTTGGCCTCGTCCACGCCCTTGACATCCGCAAACTTGGTGTTGGAGTGCAGCTGGGGCTTGAGGTCTGGTGAGTTGAGGAAGGATTTGGACATAAGACCCTGCGGTCAGGGATTTCATGAACAGGGTGGGATACTCATCAACAGGATGGAGGCAGGGATGAAGGGATAAGATTGGGCACAGATAAGCATGGAAGGTAATCAGGCAGTAAAGGAGGTAGAATAAGGAAGTATTCAGCATGAACTCCACTCGCAGGCTGCCTGCCGCAGTTATGCGTATGCGAAGCACATATCTACAGCATCTCGTCTGCACCACACATGTGAAATGTGCGGTCACCCAGCAGACGCAGTAAGCTGCGACTGGCATTGCCCCAAACACTTGTGCCTGACACTCGACTGTGACTGCGCACCTTGTCATCGAGAAGTGTGCCCAAGCAAGTAACCATGACAAACACGCCGCCCAGTGTGCGCAGCGTGCGCCACAGCTGAGAGGAGAAGGAAGGCTCAGCCTGCAGTGCACCACGCATCAGGCGTTCAGGACTGTCACAGCAGCCGTGCAGGTAGGGATCCACCCAGCCAGCTGTAGAAGGGCCTGGCCACCCTCACTCCCCGCTGTCTTGTCACGTGCAGCAGCCGTTGTGTTTCTTGACGTTCAAGCTGATACCTCTGAAGTAAACCCATCTGGTGTGCAGAGACAAGCGGCACGATGACCCCCCAGGCACCATCCACGAATGCAGCTGGCCATCAGCAGTCCTACTTACGAAGGTCATGACGACAGGGTTCTTGGATGTCCCCAATGCACCCTCCGCTGCCGCCAACCCTGCCCCTGGAAGACCCCCCGCGCCTGTCGCAGCTGCGGCTGCAAAGCCCAGGTTGGCCCCAGCGCTCGCAGACTCTCCACCCATGAACCCGCTGCTGCCGGAGCGCGCACCGCCCATGCCGCCAACACCGCTGAACCCCTGCTCAATGCCACGCTGCAGGCACAGGCAGCAGAAGGGCACATGAGGTTGCAGCTGTCGATTGGCGGAGCAGCAACGGTGGGGTTGGCTGCAGCGCTGTGCATGCATCATTGCAACCCCAGCCTGTCAAGGACCCTCAGGTCACCAGGCACCAGCATTCTTGGTGCCACACTGCACAACCAGCTAGGAGCTTGCCATTGCATGGGCTGGGGTGTGATGGCTTCTACATCCCTCCACATCACCAGGACAACATTCAGGGGCACAAATACGGACCTGCATGAGCCCCATGACCCTGCTGTTGTCAAGCCGGTCCAGCCGAGCCAGGGCCTTGACATATTCACCCAGCACCTCTTGGGTCATGCTGACTCGCCCGCTTTCCACCAATGAGATTACACCCTCAGGCGAGCCGGCTTGGTTGAGGCTGCGCAGGTGCTCGGCCTGCATGCATGCAGCCCATGAGGCCAACCAACCAGGCATGAGAATGCATATTGTACGTGCCATGCACCGACGAGCTCTGTTTACCCATGGCAGCATGCCATGACGGCACGTGTGGTATGCAGCTCCATGCGCGTACATGCTGCGCTGATCAAACCCCAGTCTTTCCCATCATAGCATGTCGTGGCGAGATCGCAGGGGCGCGCTTGAACTGGTTCTGCGATGGCTTCTTTGTTGCCCCCGTGATTTTCTTGTGGGTTATATAATCAGCCCACCTGGCGAGCGGCATCCCGAGGCACGTCGTGTTTTGCTGTAAAATACCCACGGCGTAGTTGGCCTGGAAGCATTGTGGGTCTCCCATTCGTCAGAACTCCCCGTGCCAGGGGCTGTCGAGCTTGCCTCAAAAGCCCGAGCAGCCCCAAGAAATTCATGCTGCTTGCCTAGCTGAAATGCTGGATGGTGCAGTGTTGAGAAGGGCGGTGTGGAATTTAAGCCGTGTGGGCTATGCGGCTTGCATACAGCTCACGGAAATGCCCTGATCACAAGGATCCACGCGCAAACGGAGGTCACTCTGGTCACCAGAATCCTAATACATTGTTGCCCTGAACGCTGAAGGATGCGTTGCCAGTCTGCAGGGGCCTGATCAGCATGACAAGCAGCCTCTCCTGATGGCAAAGCCTCTTCAGATAGTGCGTGCAGCAGTAGTGTGCCGTGTTGACGTCCCTGGGGGGGCCCTTGTGCGATCTGTGTTGTAGCACCGATCCACGAGGCCGTCGGATGGGCTGCCAACATCCTAACCCAGCTTGAGCGCGAGGGTTTGCCATCCATTGAGTTGTGGCTGAAGCCCCTGCACGCACGCCTGCAAGTGGGTGTGTGTGCTGGAACTGCGAGCGAGCTCCCTGCTATCTATGGAACCGTCGCGACGATGGGCAGGGCTGGCAGCGTGCACAGGCAGAGGGCAATGGCTGGGCGGGTCAAGGCAGTGCTGGTGCAGGGCCACCCTGATGGACACCAGCCGCTAGCCGCCACAGACAGGCCAATGTAGCAGGGGCCAGCTTGGCCTGGAAGGAGTGCACGCAGTGCGTGTTATGGTTATGGTTACACAGGCTGAGACGCAACGCACACTGGAACAGCGAACGCGGCCAAGGAAATCCGGCCTAGCCTGCGTGTTGATCGTCTGGGCAGTGGATTTGATGCAGGCAGGCAGGTGGGCGGGCGGGCAGGCACGCCATAGGCTGCAGGTCGGTGGCGGTCGTGTATTCCAGCAAGGGGGGGGGGGGTGGCCCATGTTCTGAGAAAATGTTACGGTCTTTTTTGTTTCTTACATCTTAGTGTGGAGACTGGCCCATGCTGGTGTCGTCACATCCACCTTGTCAGTTGTAGCCTACAGCAAATACGAGGCTGTCCGGGCTCCCTCGGCCTCAGCTGGCTCCAGTGTATGGTTCTTGTCTTATGGTTCTTGTCCTGTGTTGTCTGTGTGCCAAAGCGTTCATGGGCCTTGCACGCATTGTAAGCCTTGCACACACGCATTGTATGCCAGTTGTTGCCATATCGTCATGGGGAGCTGAACAGACCAGGACCAGGGGGGACTGACCAACTCGCGACAGAGGGTTTTGGTGGAGCATGGAAGCCTCGCTGGCCATGCCAGGCTGCTCCTTGGCATGTATGTTAGCCTAAATGGGTGTGGTGGTGAGGCATGGTCGAAGCAGCTGGGGTGAAGGCGTTGACCATTGATGACCTAGGGTTGGTGTGACCCTCACAAGGAAGAAGAAGAGAGACTAGGCGAGGAGAGACGAGCCCCGAACAGCTGAAGTTGACAGTCGATCAATTTTTGTACAAGTCCTGGTTGCATTGTATCCTACTGTCGAATTTCCGTACACCCATCTGAGCCATAACCAAGATGGCTTCAATCTTTGGATACTCAACTACCGAGGAGCCAGTGTACAAGGTTCTTCGCAAGGAGGCGGAATATGAGGTGAGAATGGCATCACCAGGGTCCTAGACCCTGATGAAATGCTTCATGCCATGCGCAAATGCTGCAGCGCCCTGACTCGTGCGGCCCTGGATCAGTGCCCCAAATGCTTGGAGCCTGGCTTGTGTGTCGCTCAGCATTGTATGGGGCTGCGCGCTGGGGGACGCAACATGGGCATGCGACCAGTGCGAGCACAGAATCCCCTGCACTCCACTCAGCTGCAGAGCAGCTCCCGCTCTGTACGCATTGGTGCCCTAACGCCCCAATGCCGCTGATGCCCGCAATGCCCCACTGCTGCATGGAGCAATCGCCTGCGTACCACGCCCTGCTTCACGGGGTAACGGGCTGGATCAAGATGGTTGAGAGTACGTGTTGCGTGCACACCGTGCCTGCATTCAATGTCTGACACACAGGTACGGGAGTACCCAGCTCAGATCCGAGCCTCAGTCACTCTGGAGGGGGGCATGGATGCTAACATGAGCCCTGCCTTCCGTGCACTGGCAGGTGAGCTGCGGCACCCACACCAGTCATGATAGGCTTGCTGCACTGCCCCATCTGCGCAGCTGCCCACCAGCTGCACTGCCGTTGCCGCTGCATGGGGCAGCTGATGCAGCCGGCTTTGATGCACGCACGCCCCCCCCCCC
>BDCZ01000194.1:85637-106267 GCA_001662365.1 Chlamydomonas applanata | reverse complement strand
CGCGCCCCCCCCCCCCCGCAAAAGGCCCGGGCACAAGCAAGAAGGATCAGAACAGCTAACCAAGACAGAGAACAGAGCCTCCAGCACCCAGACCCCAAGCTGCAGGGCGTACCCACCTGGATTTCAAGCTCTGTAGGCCCTTTTCCCAGCAGGTGGCCGGGGTGCAGAGCATCACTCTCCACCATTCGCTCAATCACTCCTCCGGTCACTCCACACTCCTGAAGCAACTCGCGCAGCCCGATGCATGGGCCGTTGTCACTCCTGAAAGGCAAGGCACGTGCAGCAGGGGGCCCCAGCACGTGAGGAGAGGTGAGGTGCAGGGCAGGTAGCGGCAGGGTTATGAGATGACAGACACCATGTCATGTATACATGTCGCCGCACCCCTGATGTGAAAGGCTGGAACAAGACAAGTCAAGTTAAGTCAAGTCAAGTCAAGCAAGTCTGCATGTGTGCAGCTGGAGGACTTCTCTGCTCTGAGCACGCGCTACAGCAGGTGCCGCGGTGTGCTGTGCCGAGCAGTGCGGCAACACGGCGCATGCGCTGTTGCTGCTGGCGCGAGCGCAGGCGGTACAGAAGCATTGTACTGCCTCAGCAGTACAGCAGTACGCCACCCACCAGCGGGTGGCCTGGGAACCAGGGGACCACGGATTGAAGTCCTGGGTGGCACCCCCAGGGGTGCTGGGACCTGCATCTTGGATCTGTGGTGGAGGCAGGCCTGCTGTTTTACTGGACCCTGCTGTCCATAGACCTGTGATCCACTGTGCCTTTGGCTTGGCAGCTGGTGTTGATGTGGCGCTGGATGCCGCGGGCGCAGGCACGCCAAAGGCGCGCGCTGCACTCTTGGCTGCGGCCGCAGCAGCACTGCTCGGCGAGGGCGCGGCCGCCCCTGCAACTGCGCCAGCCGCCGGGGTGGCGCTGGCAGGGGGAGGGGAGGGCCTGGGCCTGGGAGTGGCAGGGGTGGGGCTGGGGGATGATGGGACGGCAAGGGAAGAGGAGTGCCCAGCTGAGCTGGCATGCGACAGCAACATCTCTGCCACCTGTTGCTGGCGGGCGACTGCATCTGACAGCTGGGACAGCCGAGCGTCCATACCCTCGACATATGGCCGGATGCTCCGCAGCACGGCGCTGAGCGCGGCAGTGGCCCCTCCCACAGTTGAGATTGCCACAGTGCTCGCCTCGGCTCCGAAACCGCCCAGCTGTAGTGCCCCCACTCCGGCCATCGGTGAGGAGGGGGGCAGTACGGGCAAGCCACCACTGCCGCTGCTACTGCCGCCAGCAACTGGTGCCAGCGCCAGTAGCTGGCGCAGCACCGGCCCCAGCTCCGCCAGCTGCTGAGTCGCCATGTCTTGCTGGCGCGCCAGCCGTGACAGCTCCATGCGCAGGCCGGACATGCTGGCGCTCGCGGCACCTGGGGAGTCGACCGTGGGCTGTTGCCCAGAGGGCCGTGCGCTCTCCGCGTGCAGCATGATGTGGGGTGAGGCCGCGTTCCGGTGCACGGGCGGCAGCGGGGACGAAGGTTGGGGTACCGGGTGGTTCACATGCCCCTGCAGCTGGCTGTGTTGCCCCCCGCCCCCCTGTTGTGATGGGTTGCGGCTGTGGTGGGTGTGAAGCCCGCCACCGGCGCCACCGGCGCTGCCACCACCACTGCCAGGCTCTTCCAGAGAGGCCAGCATGTTGTGGGAGTGGGTCAGGAGGAGGGTGTTGGCTAGGGCGGCGACGCCTGCGCGCCATGCACCCTCCTTCACCAGGTACGTGGCCATGGCGCCCTTGCCCTTCACCATCCGCTCTCCCAAGGGCTCAAAATAGGCAATGGCCAGGTCATCATATGCAGCCCCGCCCGCTGCACCCTCGCCTCTGGAGGTGGCATGTCCTAATGAAGCCTTTGGAGAGCCTGGATGAGACAAGCCTCGGCCACCTGCACCCCCTGATGCACCCATGAGCACACTGCTGCTGCTGCCAAGACCACAGAAGGAACCGGGGCCATTCGCGCTGCCACCACCAGCTGAGGGACTCATTGAAGGATTCACGGGGAAGTGAGGCGCTGGCAACGGTGCAGATGGGTGGTTCATGGAGACGGATGCGCGTCGGAGGCGCTGAGTGGACAGCCAGGGCACCTGACCTGAGACCACTTCGGACCGGTAAGCTTCCACCACCTGTTCCGTGACCTGCGGACGATTTACGTGGTCGATCGGCCGGTCTTTTGGCTGCGTTTTGTTGTTTAGCATGTTGTTGGTAGGTCGGTTAGTAATTGTTTAGTGAGGTTGGTTGGTGGTTAGTTGGTGTTACGGAGCTGGTGCTGCTGGGAGGCTAGTGTAAGAGCAGGTCCGCCACGCCCTCCTTTGAGTCTTGCTGCCAAACAGGGCTCATGCAAAGGCTGACACATTAATGCTAGATTTCATGCGATTGGTATTCTTTTGCCTGCCCCTGCACCATGTGACCATCTGCTGCACACCTGGATGCACATGGGGAAGGAGCTCGACTCCATGCGGGCCGCCACGTTGACAGTGTCACCGAAGAAGCAGTACCTGCAGTACAACAGCAGCAATAAAAATATGAGCGGCAGTAAAAAGCAATACAAGTACCGCAAGTGTAACAGCAGTATAGGGGTAGGACATGCAGGGCAGGACGGGACAGGACAAGAGGGGGGTGGGTGGGTGGGCGGGGGCACAAGATCTCGTTCAACTACAGAACCGTCAGCAACGCGCACTGCAGTTATAACATAAAGCGACACCATTCACTCATGCACAAGCAGCCAGCCACGCAGCAGCAGCCCAACAGGCCCCGCATCTTGCTTGCCCACCCCCTCTCACCTTGGTGTCTTGAAGCCGATCACCCCGGCATACACCGGCCCGATGTGCATGCCGATGCGGATCTGCAACGGGGCGCCGTTGGGCGTTGTGATGTGCCGCACCGCATTCAGCATCGCGGCAGCAAACTGCAGCGCACGCGCCATGGGGGGACCCAGAGCAGCCTTCTGTTCATCCTCGTCATGTCCCAGGGCACACATGTATGCGTCCCCGATCGTTTGCACCTTGTACACGCCTGCGGTGGTGGGGGGCCAGGCGATATATATATATATAAGGCAGTCTTCACCTCTGTGCAGACGTGCCTGAACGGGGTGGTTGGGAGGGGGCAGGGAGGCCCGTGCGTGAGCCGCCTCACCATGCACAGGCCCATAGCGATGCGCAACTCGCGTGCGCCATGAGTTTACGCACATGCGCATTCGCGGCTGTCTGCTCCCTCGTCCTCCTTTGCATGCTTTCTTCTCACAATGGGGCGCCAGGGCTAAGGCGAATGCAGACGTTGCTGCTGAGCCAGTGTGCCCCCGTCCTATCCCTCAGTACAGGCTCAGTACATGGCATCTGGCCGTGACCGCACTGCCCCGCACCGTATCTGTCTGTCAGCTTGTCGAATGCGACAAAGAGGTTGGACAGCAGCAGAAAGACCTCAGCAGCAGGCATGGCGGCAGACATGGGTGTGTAGCCCACAACACTGTAAAGCAAAGAACAGAAAGACGTGCTTCAGAGGATTGCAGAGGACGTGGTTCAGAAAGCGGTTGGGTGACATGCTGGGAGGTCAGTTCCCTGAAATGAAACTAAACATGAGCTAAGCTGAGCTAAGCCGTGTTATTATTATTATGAGCTAAGCTGAGGCAGCAGAAGAGAGGTACAGCATGGCCGCCCTGCCGCCCTCCCAGGACAAAGTGCCCTGGAAGCTGGCCGCTGGCATGCCGCTGGTGGTGAAAGGTGCACACAAGCAATCGCACAGGCAACTGGTGCATAGCCTGGCAGCCGGTTGATGGCAGACTGGCTGGTACATGCTTGTGTAGCGCCTACAGCTGGAACGAAAGCTTCCATGCATGTACCCGTACGCAGTACCAGCACATGGCTGGGGCGATGGGGAGGCACACAGCATAAATAAACCACACGCACTCGGCAAAGAGGATGATGCAGTGTGGGTGTGCGTCTGCGATGAACTCCTGGTCATCTTCAATGCGGCTGATCACGCTGCGGGGCAACCTGCGAGCGGCAGGGTGGGGCGGGGTTGGGGCCAGGGGTGGGATATGCGCAAGGAGGGGGACGGCGGCCCCAAGACCTGCGCTGGTGAACGGTGCTATATAACAGATGAACAGTGATTAAGCCAAGTAATGCCGACTGATACCGACTGATCCACACTTGATTTATCAGCATGTACGCTCCCATCGACAAGATCGTCTCGTCATGTCTGTCCAAGGGTACCAATACTGGCACCCACATGTTGCACAGCAGATCGTATGCGAGGGAGTTGTAGCCGCTGCCAGCCTGACGGGAGCGCGCGAGCTCCGCCACCCAGATGCAGTCCTGCGCGGCAGGCACACACATAGACATGATACACTTGAATGATATACTTATGGTTATACTACCACATAAGGTACCACATGAGGTGTTCTATATGTACTGGATGACTCCTCCTATTGTGTACCCTACCCGACACACCTGAACTGTAACCCTTCACCCCCTGAACCCAGAAGCCACTAGACCTGCAGCATCCAACCCCGCGCGCCTTTTTCATGCGCAGCTGCGCGTTGATGCGTGCGAGCAGCTCGGAGCGGTTGTACGGCTTGCGCACAAAGTCGTTGGAGCCCGAGTTGAGCCCCATGACGATGTTCAGCTCGTCCGTCTTGGCCGACACCTGCACGCGCATGACCCCAAGGCACATACTAGTTCATCCTAGACACCGGTATGACGGATTTACCGTTAAATGCGGATGCAGGCATGGCAGTGGAGTTAGATATGCAATACACAGGTACAGGAAGGGATCAATTGAGGGATCCAAGCAAGTGTATACGACAGCTGGGCGGCAGGTAGGTGGCAGGGCTATGGGTGGCAGGAGGAATCAAACGCGGGATCCAATCGCCAAAGCCAAGAACCTGCATCACATGTGATGAGGCCCGGAGCCCCGTACCATGATGACGGGCAGTACAGTTGATGGTACGCTCAGCCGCAGCTGCTGGCAGAACTCGTGGCCACTCATCCCAGGCATCATACAGTCCACCTGGGGCAGTACAGCGCAGCAGGCAGTACAGTGCAGCAGGCAGTGCAGTACAGTAGTCAGTACAGTACGCTACGCATGGCCAAGATGGTTAGCAGCGAGGTCGCACACCACCTCTTGTCTGGTCCATGACCCCTGTACTGCCCGGATTGCTAGTAGTGCCCAAATACTGCACAAAATGCAGGAGCGCTACAAGTACTGGGACGGCCCACAGCGACAGCCCCATAACTTCTAGACTGCTCAGTTAGCTTCACGGCGCGAGCCCAAGTGTGCGGAGCAGGCTGGCAGGGTGCTGGTGATCCCTGCAAATGCCATGCCACCTCATGCCACATGCCATGCCATGCCACCTCATGCCACATGGCATGCCATGCCATGCCATGCCATGCCATGCCATGCCATGCCATGCCATGCCATGCCAGGATGAGCATGCTACATGCCA
Organism: Chlamydomonas applanata; assembly: GCA_001662365.1. Classification (NCBI taxonomy): domain Eukaryota; kingdom Viridiplantae; phylum Chlorophyta; class Chlorophyceae; order Chlamydomonadales; family Chlamydomonadaceae; genus Chlamydomonas; species Chlamydomonas applanata. Next base: position 100,797 of record BDCZ01000194.1, on the reverse strand, counting down.
CAAGTCACACGTATCACACACGTACCAAGATGAGATCTGGCATGGTCTCCCACTCATCCAGCAGTATGAGAGCCTCCTGCGCCGACATGGCAGCCACATGCAGGTAGCCAGCAGAAGACAGAATCTCCTCCAGAACGATCTGGTTCACCTCTTCATCATCGATCGACAGCACCTGCATCACGCCATGCAGGCTGGAGTAGGACGGCTTGTAGTCCTCCTCGACTGCCACAACACCTGCAGCAGCAAGCCACGGCGCACGGGTTTAAAAACAGCCACAGGGTGGGTTTGGACGGCGGACTTGTGGTCCAAGCCACATGGCAGTTGCTATCCAGGTGGGCGCAGCAAAGAAAGGTGAAGAGGAGAGACCTTTAAACGATTCCTCCATGTGTTTGGGCAAGTGGCGTGAAGGGAGCACGTGCAGCTTGAGTACAAGACTAGGTCCATGTGCACAATAGCAGGTAGGTCAACAGCTGAGGCTAGGCATAAAAAAGCCAAGCAAATGCTGCTTGGCGGTCATGCGCTAACTGAACGCCCGTCCACTCCTTGGCATACGCGACCATATCCGCGCCAGCGTGTGCTCGCCCACATGCACACGGGCAGCAGAGTGTACGCACAGGCAGCAGAGTACACGCGCGGGTAGGAGGGTGCACGCACGGGTATGAGAGCACACACCGTGCCCTGGCCGCGCACCCACCTGAGGCGCCAGCAGTATCGACGGCGCCGCGCCCGTGGCCGTTGTGGCTGTGCGCGGTGATCCCACTGTGCTTGTGCACGAGCACCGCCCCTCCATTCAAACTGCTGCCTGGGCCAAGGGAGGCACCGGTCACCAGCCGATCCAGGTGCTCGTGAGAAGCCGTGATGGGGAGGCTGCTGCCAGGCCCCAGAGGAGACGCCCCCGGAGGGGCAGGCCCGCCGACGGACAGCCGCCGCTGTGCAGGGGTGTGCTGTGGGGACATGGAACGAGCCGTAGCGGGGCCTCCAAAGAAAGACAGGTGGCCAGAGCCCTGGCCTCCGGTCCAGCGGTTGCTGGGGGAGTGGGTGAAGGACGCCGGCTGCGGTGTAGTATGTCACACCAGATGTAGCGCAGGGATTCAGTGGAAGCGTCAGTGTTGAAGCGCAGCGTGCAAGTGTACATGTATTCCTTCAAGCAAGTACAGACAACAGAGCATAACACTCTGACAATAACTACAGGTTGTATACGATACTACAGAACATATAAGATATAACATATTGGCGTGAGCCATGCACTCGGGGAGGCATGTCCAAACAGGGCTTTGTAAGGGACTCCAGCAGCAGGCAGCAGGCCAGCAGGCACGGCACAATGCACCACATCACACAGTGCGCCTGAGCAGCTCAAGCAAACGCCGAGCTGCAGCACTGTCTGCTGAGCAGGCCCAGGACATATTCAGGTGCACAGAGCAGCGCAGGCCAACCACGCACCGAGCCACTGCCGTTTCGACCCACGGTAAAGGAATGCTTCCCAACTGGTGTCACCAGGCCGGCAGCACTCAGGTGACCCATGCTGAAGGGGGCCTCCGCGCCAATGGAGCTCAGCGGCGCATGGATGGCCGGCAGAGACTGGGGCTGGGCTACATTCACCTGCAAGTGACAGGTTCACACAACAGCGGCCCACGGATTAAACGATGAGACGCAAGGACAGGGGCATAACCGGGTACATCACGTGCTTATAATAATGCTTGGGTGCCCTGTGGACCACACTCAACACTGCACTGCAGGCCAGGAAAGGGTCCATGTGCTGCTGCAGGCGGTATGCTGTATTGTATCATAATTTCATAATTGTGCCAGGCTGGCCTCAGGGGTGCCAAGGCGGCCAGCTGCGCGACAGCACGCACACCGCCACCTAGACCACGACATGCAAGCACGCCCCTATAAGAGCCGCATGCAAGCACACCTCCATCAGACTGTGTGTCTGGTCAGGTGTCAGTCGGGTGGCCAGCACAGGCAAGGGACCACACATGCTTGTTCCAGGATCCTGCTCATCCATCGCCGCCGAGAGCCCCATGCTGTCGTCACGCACGGCCGCAGAAACATCCACGCCGTCCGCAGCAGCTGCCGCGTCAGGCCGGCTGGCCCAGCTGTGCTTGTCATTGCCGGAGGCCCTAGCATCGCTTGCTCGGGCCACATGTCGCACAGCATTGGGATCTGTTCTGCCAGACGCTACTGCAGCGGCCGGCAGGGCCTGTGCATGCCATATGCTCGCGGTCACTCTGTCAGCCTCAGCTGACATGCGAGACGACTGCGTACCCTGGTCTCCTGCAGGGGCATGTCTATGGGAGAACTGAACGTTGAGGTCAAGCTGCTCGCCAGCACTAGCACCTGCCAGCGCATGCTGTGGTGGCGTGTCCATTTCCAGCAAGCTTTTTGGCTGGGGGCCGCCCAGGCCAAACAGGGTACTGCAGAAGGTAGTGACCTGGCTCTGATCCTCGCTGTCCCGATGTGACAGGCTGCTGTGACGCACTGGCCCAACTCGTGCCTCCAGAGCGCCGCTTCCTCCAGGCGCCAACAACTCGCCTCCCACCCCGCTCGAGGCGGTCGCTCGCTTGCTGCTAGGCAGCCGAGGTCGGTGCGTGGGGCTGCTGCCTGCGGTGGATACCCGGAGTGTAGGGGTGCGCCGGCCTGAGCTGTGCCGATCATCTCCTGTGCCTGGTGTCCCATAGCCCTTGTAGACCTGGCGGATGATGCTCGTGGCGATGCCTGCTTGCAAGGGGGCAGCAGCAACAGCAGCCGGGGGGTGAGAAGCCAGCGGCAGTAGCAGTAAGGGAGCGATGTACAGGTGGCTACCGCACCACCATGGCAGCAGGCACGCGGCTCTGTGCTCCATGTTCCACCTCCTGCTTACTGTTGCACAGCATGCCACGCAAAGTGCGAGCGCAGCCGGCAGCACAGCTGCAAGACATGTGTCCCAACAGTTCAGGACTGAAACAACCGTGGCTGGCCCCCCCAAGGTTGCCTGGCTGTGCCTTTGAAAAGCGCTTCAAGCCTGAATGCGTCCCACCAGATTGGTTTGACCCTGTACCAGTCCATCCTGTACCGCCCCACGAGACTTCAAAACTTTGGCACCCTCAAACCTAAGCATTAAGGCCACAGCCACAGCCTACAAGCAGTGTTGGGCGGCCGCACCTGAGGATGACACTCTTGAGGAGGTATACAAGTCTGACCGTAGTGCTGCCGAGGTGCCACTGCGGTCTCTGGTGGCAGCGGCTGCCGCTGATGCAGACACGCTGCGCAGCTCCTCACGCGATCCTGCGCATGCCCAGCAGCAAGCCATCGCACATGAAGTCACAATCAAGCTTCAGGATTCAAGGCACTTGAACATGAAAGCAACCAAGGCTGCTGCTGTGCTGAACTATCTTATCATTCTTATGTTCTATGTATGTAGTGATGCACGAGGGATAGCAGCCGCTGGAACAGCAGGCAAAGCGTGGTTAGCGGCGTGTAAGGTATGTAAAGGGAGGGCACACCTTGCAGCCCACTCCACTCTGTAGAGTTCAGATCCTGCGAGTCCTGGGTGGACACGCCCCCAAAGTCCTCCCACACATACGTCTCTCTCACCAGGCCCTCCATGGCCTCAGCCAGGCGCACGGAGCGCGTGGCGGGAGAGTGCGGGGGGATGAGCTGTGCGGCCGGCATGCTGGAGGCGGCTGGGGCAGCGGCCAGGCCAAGGGCGGCGCTAGCCGCCTCGGACGCTGCTGCAGGGCCCATTGGACTCCTCGTAGGCCGGCCGCTCGCACCCGCTTCACCATCGCTTCGAGGGGATGGGTCACGGCGGCTGATGTCGGTGGCACTTGCAGTGATGGGCGCCCCAGAGGTCTGCACGCGGCTTGGCCGGTCTAACTCCGTGCTTGAGCGGTAGCCGCTGGTACTGTGGGGGCTGGAAATACGGTCGTGGCTTTGCCGGCCGGCCACGTTGGCGCTGCCCAAGGGCGGGTGCACTGGTGGCCGGCCGCTGGGGAGCATGAGAGGTGGAGGTGCACGGTCGATGCTGCGCCGTGATTGGATGATCGCGGCTGCGCTGCCACCACGAGGCATTTGCAGCATCTGGGTCATACGAGGGGAGCGTGGACTGCAGGGAGCAGCAGCAGCAGCAGCAGTTGGAGCAGCGCCTGCGGGCACTTGAATCTGTAGTCCGCGTGCTGCTGCTGCCGCCTGCACGTGCGGCGCCGAGCCTCCGGCCGTCGCAGCTTCCACTGGTTCGGCTGGTGCCGCCAGCGCTGCACCGCCGCCGCTGCCACTGGTGGTGAAGCCCCCAGACGATCGAATATCCGCTGCTGCTGGTGCGTGCGCCAACTCGACGGATGAAAACCCCAGTTTTTCATACGTTGCTTTGAATCTGTGCTCCAGGCTTGCCCGCGTATCTTGTTGCAGGAGGGGCAGCCGCACCGTGAAGACCGTCCCTTTGCCAGGCTCACTCTCCACCTGCGGTCATCACACTTATGTCGTGTCAGGCCCTTGTCACACTTTGTCATGTCGGGTCACACATGTGGGCGACACCTGTGCACCCAGCACACAGCTGCACCCGGTGGCCAACGATGCCCAGTAACATAATACGAGCAGCAGCCGCAGGAGCATGTACTGCTTGCCCCACTGTCACTGTCAGCGGCACACATTGCTTGGTTCATGGCCAGACATACCCACCCCGGCACTATGGTTTATACTTCAAGGGTGTGGATTTGCGATGGCAGGCTCAGTCCACATTCAGGGCACAATAATTGACAGAATTCGTAAAGTATTGCCATGTATTGTACAGGATCCAGGGTCTGTGAAGATCCATGTGCTCACCTGGATGTCCCCCTTATGGGCTTCTACGATCTGGCGCACGATGCTGAGCCCCAACCCTGTGCCCCCAAACTTGCGGGTGATCCCCGAGTCAGCCTGCTCAAATGGGTGCCAGATAGACTCGAGGGCGGAGGCAGGGATGCCACAGCCTGTGTCTGCCACCACTAGAATCATGTTGAGCTTGGCAGTGTCTGGGTAGGCTTTCACGGCCACCTTGCCCTGCACAATGATCAAAACAGAGAACCGGGGCATGCGTGACTACCACACAACCATCAGAACAGGTGATCAGGGCACGCGTGATGAAACGTGTTGTGACGTGTCCAGTGCCCTGTTGCCTACGTAGCGACGACTGAACACGGTGGTGCAGCAACGACAGCAGCACAGCAGCACACACCTGGCGCACTGATGCACAGCCGCACACCAGGATGTTTGCACAAGCAGCCAAGGAAATATGCCGTGTGCCATGTCCGTGTCATGAACACTCCATCAGGCTACAGCCTAAGGATAGTCCAACAACAGCTCATCAGGTTGCTGAGTCACCTACCTTGCGTGTGAACTTGAGTGCATTCCCTAAGAGGTTGGACACCACCTGGATGAGTCGGGCCCCGTCTGCCACCAGTGGCGGCAGCACGGGCGCCACTGCCTTTTCCAGGGACACGCCTCGTGGGACGGTGGGGCCGAGGGTGGCAACTACATGGTCCACCACCTGCAGGAGGGGCGGGGGGAAGGAGAGAGGGGAAGAGAGGAACCGTGAAAGAGAGGCAGGAGAGAGGAGGAGGAGAAGAGAGGAAGAGGGGAGCCGGGAAGAGAGGAAGAGAAAAAGAGGAGAGAGCGGTGTGAAAGAAAAGGGCTGACACCAGGGGAACAGATGTGCAGCGAGGACTCTAGGGCAAGCACGACACGGCATGCATGAGGCAGCGCAGACATGCCGTGTAGGGGCAAAACCAGGGTCTAAAGACAAGTCAATCACCTTGCGGACATCCACAATTTCATGCTTGATCGGTACCTTGCCCGCCTGCAGTGTGTGTGCCGCAGGGGGCACGGTAACAGAAGGGTCATGCACTCAGACTCGGACTCAGGCACAGAACCATACAACAGAATCAAGCTGCTCAGCTGAGCCCCCACGAGCGGCACCACGTCGCAACACTGACTTGACAACAGCCTGAAGAACCTGATGCAGCTGTTGAAAACGCCAGAAACCAGCATGAAACTGATCATCAGCCACCAAGGGTATCACCCTCGGCTCCTGCCTGCCCATCTGGAGCACCACAAGCAGTCCCATCAAGGCACAGTGTGAAGGCACAGCCCGCCTTGGTACCTGCCCGTACCTAGGTACACTGGTACACTTGACCCACCTTCAGTGCACCGACCAGGATGATGTCATTGATGATGTCCAGCAGGTGCAGGGAGCTGGTATACATCGTCTCCACCCACTTTGTGCCTCGCTCGTTCAGCACCCCGCCCGCCCCTCGCCGCAGCGCCGATGACAGCTGGATCACGCCGTTCAGCGGTGTGCGCAGCTCGTGGCCCACGAGTGAAAGGAAGTCGTCCTTGCGGATGAGGGACTGCTTCAGGTCAGCGACCATCTGAGGGAGGTGAGGCGGGAAGGCAGGGGGCAATGAGGACCAAAACAGGATAGAGGTTGAGGCCGTGTAATGGTCAATAGCAGCGGCGGGTAGGGGTGTGTGGAGGTGTGGTGTGTGCGGGTGAGGTGGGGATGCGTGTGGTGTGCGCGTGTGGAATGTGTGCGGTGTGCATGTGTGCGTGTGTGCAGGTGTGTGCGCATGCAGGTGTATGCAAGTGTGGCACAGCGAACAAGAGGAGGACAGGGTGTGCGCGGGCAGCACGTGTCGTATCCCAGAGCCACACCCACGGCATGGCACCACACACCCGGCATGGCACCACACACCCGGCATGGCACCACACACCCGGCATGGCACCACAGCCCGGCATGGCACCACACACCGACATGACTCCATGTAAGGCACGGGGTTGCGGCCCCCCGGCCCCATACCCTCACCTGCAGCCTGCCCTCCTGCTCCCGTACCACTTGGGCTCGCAGCCGCCGCTCCGAGAGCGTGACAAAGTTATTGAACACGAGGCACGAGGAGAAGATGACCTTGGCACAAAAGTTGGCCACGAGCGTGAGCGGCTCGCCCCAGTGCTGCCACCCAGGTGTGCGGGCCAGCACCCATGCAAGGGGGAAGAGGTTCCACACCACGAGGCTGAACCCAAACGTGATCCAAAGCTGGAGGCGCGCGTGCGCCTGGGGGCACTCGGCCGCAGCTGAACGGATCATCCGGAACATCTGGGCAAGCACGAAGAACATGCAGCCGGAGGACGCCCAGAACAGCAGCCCTGCATGTACAGAGTGGGTGGGTGCTCGAGTGGGGCCCGTGGTCACGTGCTTAGGTGTGCCCTGGGGAGGGCAAGGGTGCAACGGGCATGTGCCCGCTGTGTGCAGTCAGTTGGGTTTTATGTTAGCCGTCATCAGGCCGGCCTTTGCAACGCCTGCTCCCGCTTCGAGCCCCAAGGCTTGCCATGTGTCGAGGATGGCGGCAGCCATTCGGCAGCACCCAAGCAACACCGCAGCAGCCGCTCAGTGGTGGCCCAGCAGCTCCGCCAGTGTGGCTGCACACCCTGCCGCTGGCGGCCCAATCACACCCGGTCTGTGTGCAGCCACTCACACCCGATCTGTGTGCGGTCACTCACATTGGGCCACCACGTGCTCAAACAGTACTGCTCCCAGGCCTGTGGCCACCATTGCCCAGTCTGCAGCCACTGTCACAGCGACCTCCCTCCTTGTAAGGGATGAGATGTGCGCGAGTGTCCACAGCATGGTGGGTGTGGTCACGGACCATTGCACATAACGTGTGGGGATGAACAGGGCGCCTGTGCGGTCGGTCACCACCTGCATGCATGCATGTACACACACATGCAAGCAGGCTCATGCAATGCATCCGCATGCACCCATGCACACAGTACAGCCACCATTGTACAGCACAACAGCGCAACCAGCATTGTGTTCAGCGATGAACCAATTGCAGTCCTGCATCTGTTGCTATGCATACGAAATGCCGTAGGAGACTAGACTAGGCTAGCTGGCTGATCTGTGAGCTGGCACCCACCACTGCCGAGCCATTGATGATGGACCGGTCACACAAGAATGAGAGGGCCTTGATGAACGCACACAGCGCAGCCAGCCGCCGCTTTTCATGCCCGTCCTCAAATGCGACAGCCAGCGCATTGAGCGCGAACGCCTGCGCCGCAAAGCCAAGAACGCGCAGATGTTGCATGGCACGAGCAGTTTGACCATTCCACAGGAGTACCTGCATGCTGCCCCCTACCAAGGCAGTGCCAAGCAACATGGAAGAATCTTGCTAATCCTGTCTCGCGGCAGGCATCCACGCGCCATGATGGGCACACGATGTAACCAACACACACATGCACACAGCACCTGTTGCTCCATCCCTGGCCCCTGCCTCATCCCCAGCCCTCAGCCAGCCCTTACGCACTCACCACTGCAAAGCACACGGAGGAGCGGTCATACCACTGCAGGGGCACCTGTTGTGTGAACACCCCACGAGGCACGCTGTGTTTTGCAGCTGGATGGTGCATCCGGCAGGCGGCATTGGCTGCGATTGGAATGGTCATGCAGATATGCTTGCAGGCAATGCAGGCTGCTCGCCTTGTGCATGCTTGCATGTTGTGCATGTGATGCAGATGGACCAGTCAGCATGTCAGCATGCACTTTGCACATGCTAACCTGCTGGAGCAGCCTGGCACGAGCGTCCGGCTGGGATGGAACCAAAAGTAGGAGCGCGCTCTGGCACGCCCAGTACCAGGCGGACGCGCACCTGCATGCCGACCCACAACAATGGTCGTCAGGCCAGTGATTGAGAGATGCTACCGTTAATCAAGAAGACTTACAAAATCCACGCAATTGTGGGAAGCCATTCCTTGGCAGCCCCTGTCTCGTCTGGAGCCTCTCGCTGGTCTGAGGCCAGGGCATAAACCGGGCCTCTTTCTAAGGCTTGGCCACCGGCCGGCTTATGATTGGTGGCAGACATCAGCACACCACCATCACCACCAAATCCGTCTGACGCCTCATCGCCTTTAAATTTGTTGTTTCAGCCATGTTATGTGATAACAAAGTGCATGATGCCTTAGGGCCTTCCTTTCACACCAGGCATCCATGAAAGCGATGCACCCTAAATCTGGCTTCCTGCACGATCACACGGGGAGAACTGCGGTCTTCTGTCATGCGGCAACTACTCCAAGCGCCATCCATCTTCCATTCCAAGCCCTAATAATAAGGGTTTGCTTGCATGTCAGTCATTGTGCCAACTGTGCAGGCCCCCAGGCTTTGTCAACTGTGCTGGCTTACAGGCTGCCAGAGGCGTCAGAGTGCAGTCCAGGTCCTGACGCACGATGGCACACTAGCTCCACTCAAAAGGTGCGCATAATGTGAGCAGTGACATGAAGGCATCCAAGCTTGCACATGAATACTCGCGTATCAGCTCTGCATCACCCCAAGCAGGGTCTCACAGCTCAGCAGCAGCAACTTGGATATTGCGGCCATCTGCACTGTATCCGCACGACTGTGCATGCAGCCCCTTGACCCGTGAGTCCCCCTCCATCACACTCTCATCATTCAACACCAGGTTGTAAGCCACGCGCAGTGCCTGCAGCACCAGATCTGCATCCCCCGGCATGCATTCTTCGTGGCCTGGTGCAGCCCGGCCAGCCCGGCGTGCACTCTCCAGTGCAGCAGTGGGCATCAGTGCTGCAATGGCAGCCACAGAATGGCCAGGCAACGAGTACGCTGCCTGTGCCACAGCGCCAGCGCCGCCACCGCCATTTTCCAACCCCCCCGTGGTGCTTATCATCGGCTGGGCAGCGGCCGCCCCAGCCTGAATACGACCCACCACAGCCCTAGCAGCTGCTGCAAAGTCGGCAGGTGTCAACCCCGGCCCTGCTGTCCCATTGCGAGCATATGCATGGGGAACGAGGGCCAGGTAGACTGACAGCTGGGCAGCCAGCCGATCAGGTTCATCCAGGGGGTGTGCTGGTAGCAGGTTATCGGCTTTCAGTGGCTCTGCTGCGGCTGCGGCCACCGATGACAGCTGTCCTGAGGCTGCTGGCGCCGCAGCTGCTGCTGGCATGGTGCTCACAGGCGGCTGGGCTGTGGTGGGCACCCGGCCGCTGGCACGCGCGGGCCGCCGCCCTGGCCCTGCCACCCAGGGCGCGACCGGCAGGGCTGTTGCAGGAGCCCCTGCTGCTGCTGCCGCACCCGCTGCTGCTGTTGCTGCTGCCGCACCCGCTCCTGCTCTACCTGCTGCTGCTGCTGCTGCTGCTCCTGCTCCTGTACCTGCTGCTGCTGCTCCTGCTGCTGTACCTGCTGCTGCTGCTCCTGCTGCTGATGCTACAATGTCCCTGGCGCTGGTGTTGGATGCCCCGGCTGCTACCTGCTCTGAGCGCTGAGACAGCGGTAAGCCAGGGGACGGGAGCACTTGCCACAGCGCCTGCAGCTGGCTCGAAACAGCTTTGATGACTGCCACAGGCCCCATCTGCAGCCGCATCCAACCACCCAAACAAGTTGACATACAGCATATACAAGGTGAATGGCAGGCAATAGAGCACAGCAAAACAGCTTGGTCTGGTGCCTTCAGACAGGAACGCAGCCTGCACACCAGCCAGCACACCAGCGCGGTGATTTACGGTATACCACGCTGGCCCACACAAGTCAATTGAGCAATACACGAAGAAAGTTACAACGCAAGCACGTGTCCGGCACTGGTGTGCGATCTGCGCACATGCCTCTCCGCAGTCATCATAGCATCCACATCTCAATGGCAGAAAGAAAGAAGAAACAAACAACAACAAAGTACAGACAAGTGCAGGCAGTAAAGAAAGATGGTACAGACATCTGCTTTGTTTTTTCATGCATAGTACAGACAGGCAACACAGGTGTGTGCCCAGCAGCATACCTCGTGGAAGTGTGGGACCGTGTCCGTGCCATGTACATGGTAAGCCAAGTTGAGCAGCTGCCCACTGCCCGGCTGGGCACGCTGCAGCATGCTGCAGAGGCAGTTAAGGCAGTTTAGGCAGGCATGCAGGCAGGTCAACAGGCAGGCAGGTAGGCAGGCAGGCAGTGTATTGAAGAGTTGTCCCTGATGGATCAATCAGGTACTCCATATCAGAAATAAGCCCAACCCCAAGGTAGGCTGCACTTGGTTGAGCTCTGCCTATAGAACATACTGTTTGTGCAGGCGTTTTGATAGCTCAGCACACGCTCGCTTGATTTAAAGGACATAAACTGTATGGCATCGTGCACCATCAGCACACATCTACCCAGGATACCTCCTCCCCGTACCCTGCATGTGATATGATCCTGTATCATGCATGATCATGCGCACTATGCTTGCAGCAAGCACATGCATGGCTGCACGCACCTGATGTCGTATATCGAGCGCTTGGCCGGGTTGTCTGCCACGACATGCAGGCTGTCCAGCAGGGGCAGGCGGCCAGCATCCACCAGCGCACGCGCGTGGATGTGCACGTCGGTGTCGTTGCTGACAAGCACAGCGGCGCGCAACCCGAGCATGCGCGATGCACGGGCGGTGTGCAGGAACAGCTGAAGCCAGGAAAATCAGGGGGTTGGGGGGCAGGGGTGTCAGGTGGGAGGCGCTCGAGCCACAGGCCATACTATGAGGATGCGCACACCAGTTCAAATGTCGTGTTGTTATTCTTATAAAGTTAATAGAGTTAATATAAAGTATTATTATCAAGTTATTACAGTTGAAATGTCGAGGAGTTGAACTAGTGCTATGCACCAGTCCAGGTCTAGCAGTCATCTCGGTGCAGATTCAACACGAGCGCACGCTCCCCGATCATCTGCACAAGACAGATGTACCTGAGCCACAACGTGCTTTTGAAGCAGCCCCCCAGTTGACTCACCTTGTGGTCACCCTCCCCCTTATCATGGGTGGCGATGAGTGCCTGCACTGCTGCGGCAGGCATGGGCAGGCCAGCTGGGTCGAACAGACGTGGTGCTATGTAGTCCAGCAATATGGCCTGGGCGGCACCTGGCCGTGCTGCTGCTGCGGCTGCACGAGTTGCCAGCTCCGATTCCAGCAGCACAGCCAGCGCACGCTTCACAGCAGGAGCTGTGCGCAGGGCGGCAGTGAAGGCAGCACTGGTGCACATCCACGTGCCGAACCGTTGGCGCAGCGCGGCCGTGGCTGCGTGACTGGCTATGGCGCTGCCAATCGCACCTCCAGTGCCATTGGGCGTGCTGGCTGCTGGGGGAGACTGCACCGCATCCAGGTAAGCTTCCGCCAGCTGTGTAAGGGTGGCAACACTGGTTGCATCATCCGCGCTGAGAGGCTGCAGTACGCCATGAGTTCACCAGGCATTTGCGGTCAGTCTAGTGTGACGGGGGGGAGGCAGCAATTGAAGCACGCTGCTGTGGAGCATTTCAATGCAACCCAAGCACGCTGCTGTGGAGCATTTCAATGCAACCCAGCCAACCACAACCACATGTTCTCCAACCTGTTGAACGTATGAGGCTGATCATGGCATACAGTGGAGCTAGCAGCCACTGAACCATGCAAGACTGAAACCACGCCCAAACCTGTGGCTGGAACTATAACGGAAACCATGAGTGACTCTGTGGAGTGACCCAGGGATGAAACGCACCTTAGTTGGCGTGCGGCGTGCAGCAACGAGTGCACGTGGGGGTGCTGTGTGGTCCGGGTTGTCAAGAGATACCACAAGCAGCCGGGCACTGGGCGCCAGCCCAAGCACCCCATCTGCTATTTCAGAGACGTGCCTCAAGGGGAACAGCACGATGTCCTTCCTCACACTATATAGAGCTTGCATCACATCCACTGCCACCATTGTATCTGTTTGGGACAGCTGCAGGTCGCGCCTGTCCGTGACCTGAAGCCAGCCGGGGGGCAGGCCTGCAGCCTTCTGCTGAGGCGGCACATATCGCTCCAGCCATTTCTTCAGGAAGGTGGCCTTATCGGCCATGCGCACGCTGCCGTCCTGCGCCTGTAGTGCAGCACAGATGGGGGGGCTGCTGCTGCCAGTGCTGGGACCGTCTGTGTTGACAGCTGACGCGACGAAAGCCCTGCCTGCCCATGGGCGTGCTGCTGCTGACAAGCGCCCTGGCTGCAGCAGTGGGGTGGTGGATACAAAGTAGTTGGTGGCGCAGCTGCGGTCGCAAACATGCATTGCAAGATGGTGGCGTCAGCATGCCTGGGGAACAGCAAGCTGTCGCCATGTGTCATCATGCATGGGCCGTAACCCGTGCCCGATGCAGCCTGCTGCCACATTATGCTGCAGTTCCCTAACCACCGTGCCACTTGCAGAGCTGCATCCACCTGATGCAGCCATGTATGCACGGTCGCAGACAGGATTCCATGGGTCCTGCTTATTGAAAAGTGGCCAGTGCTGCACGCGCCTGTGCGCCCTTCGTGAAGCAGGCACTGCGTGTTGCACGATGCTCGTGAATCTCGAGGCAACCTGTGTGAGTGGCGTGGTGAACCCCAGATCTGCCAGAGACGCGTGCAATCATTTCATCTTGTAAACCAGGTCACGCACATGCATGTTGTTCTGGCTTCCTCCGTAGCTCGCGACTTTGCAGCGAGCGGCAGCGTGCATGCTGATGGAGCTGTCTATGCCATGGGCAGGATCGTGCACGCGAAGAAAAATATCAAGAACAGGTTGGGGCACAAAAACAGCGAGGCTACAAGGAAAGCTGTGACCTCATCTTGTTCACGTACACAAAGCGCATATCAAGTAAGAACGTATAGCAGCTATTACATATAGTCATGAGGGGTGAGGAACGCAGTGGCTGCAAAACTGCCGTACTGGCTACGAGAAGGTGGAAGCTGCAGAATGTGTAGTCGAATCATTTTGAGCCTTACGTTCATGGATTATCAACCAAAAGCTGCGTGCATAGCAGCAGTAGTACACGTGTACTGCTCCCTCTGATGTGATGACAAGATTACATCCCACATCCTGATCGATATGCATGACATTGAGGTCCCGACATGCATACACAGTTGCGCCAGCATCTGGGCGGGTCTCAATGTGTCGGAGGGCCCAGATCGATGACGCGCAGGCTGACCATGGCCAAGAAAGCAATATCTTCGGAGACATCTTTACTCGTAAAAAGCTGGATGGATCTGGATTATGATGCCAAAAGTCGAAGTAGGCTATCAAGAAGCTGGCTGTCGGCAAAAGCAGCATGCAGCTAGGCATGTGTATGTCATGTGTATTGATGAAGATTCAATGCACAGTGGGCATGGCACGTGCAAGCCATGTGCATGGGACAAGCATCATGCAGCACACAGCAAGCGCTCTTGCTTCACAGCGTGCTACATGTGGCTGGCCGCAGGCGAGGTGCAGGCACTTGTGGACAGGGGGGAGGAGGCCAAGCTTAAGGATCTGCTGGGCAAGCGCCTTGAATTTGGTGAGCAGCGTACAGGCCCAAACAGAGAGTTCTTTTCCAGACAGCGCACACGCCACTGTGAAGCTGTGATGCCAGCCGAGCTCTATGAGTGCTTGGTCCCGGCCTGTGCTGCATGATGGTCCCAAAGACACGCATTTACCAACACAAGCCACACTCTGGTGTGCACACTCTCGCACGTACCTCCAGCCTCTCACACCGCCCCAGCTGTGCATCTTGTGGACTGGGCACTGGCCCACTGAGCTTTGGGCTGCCATAGCATTCAAGTTTTCAGGGATTTAGGCGTGTCATGTGCTGCACCCCCAATGAGTGCCAGCATCGTGGCTGGACAACAACATCCGTGCAAGGGCGGTGGCGCACGTAGGCACTGCGGGACTGCGGGGCCGCATGGGCCCTGGGTTCAACGCCATGAATGTGGTTGTCGTTCAGCAGACAACACAGGGCTTGTGCCGCTACCTGCAGCAGACCGCCCCTGCGCAGCTGGCCAAAGGGGGCGTCGTCATAGGTGCGCTGGGGTGCGGCACATTCTCAGAGAATGCTGGTGGCTGAGTACCGCGCTCATATCCTCGCATCGTAAACGGGTCATCCAGTCAGATATTGGTCCGCACCTGCTGTCAGCGTGCTGGCAGCTAATGGTGGCATGCGGGCCCGCATCCGGCAAGTGCCATCTCCATGCCATCGTGCCTCCTGACAGCTGACAGCTGGGTTGGCACAACTGTCGGCACCTGGCACACATGTGTGCAAGTGTGCATGAGTTCTAGAACATCGAGCCATGTGCCTAGGAGCCACCACCACAGCCCTGCTCACCTGCAGGTAGACTCCCCACTCGCACACCCTCTGTGTGTCTAATAATAACAATAATAATAACAATAATAATAACAA
>BDCZ01000194.1:30858-84784 GCA_001662365.1 Chlamydomonas applanata | reverse complement strand
ACAACAACAACAACAACAACAACAACAACAACAACAACAACAGTAGTAATAGTAATAGTAGTAGTAATAGTAATAGTAATAGTAATAGTAATAGTAGTAGTAATAGTAATAGTAATAGTAATAGTAATAGTAGTAGTAATAGTAGTAGTAGTAGTAGTAGTAGTAGTAGTAGTAGTAGTACGGTGTTGCACAGATTCATCTGCTTATGTCTATCCAACTACTTATGTGCCGGTATATGCTTTGTATCCTATGCTATGTATGTATACTGTGCTTGGCTCTGCACCACCCCTGCAGGGTTTGACGGTCGCTACAACAGCCGCGCGTTTGCGCGCACCGCAGCCGCTGTGTTTGTGTCCCAGGGCGTGCGTGTGTACCTGTTCGGGGACCTCGTACCGACGCCATTCGTGGCGGCGGGTGTGGCTGAGCTGGGGGCTGCTGCAGGTATGCTGGTAATTGGCTCAGTGCAGATGTTTCGGCTTAGGGTACAGGGAACTGTCTCACTTTTCAAGAACAAGTGCTAGGTTGCCGTGGTAGTCCTAAAAGCTCACCGTGAGTTGCCCATGCTGAGGTGTCATGCAGGCTGGGCATGCCTTCATCACCTTCAATATTGCTTGTGGGTCATGCCCAGCCCACCTGTGTTCCCTACCCCACCTATGGGGCTTGTTACTCTACAAAGATCTGCTCTCACACCGCCTCACTCCTGGCACCACCCTCACAGGCATCATGGTCACAGCGTCACACAACCCAAAGGCTGACAACGGGTACAAGGTGTATTGGTGAGAATTGCACCTGTACTAGTTGATGCACACCATACAACAAGTCTCGTACAATAGTCATTTTAAGCTGTTGTAACAGTATGAGGAGGTTAGGGCAATTTGTCTATAAGTTTGGAAGAGTGCTGCTGCATCAAAAACCTTGCTATCAACTTGAAATCTTGCTATCAACTTACAGCCTATAAAAGTGGCCTAAGTCTAGTTTCATATGCAAAAAGTCCCATGTAAATAGCTTATGTCACACTAAAGCTGCATCAACCTCGCAAACAAGGTCATATGCACATGCCTATGGTACAGACTGTCGGAAGGCCATTTGCCACATGAGTCGAGGGGCAGGCCGGCTCAGGAGGGGAGCTCCCCGCCCACTCCACCATCACTCCACCACCACGGTCATGCACACAGAAGGCATGCATCTCTCCATTCTTGTTTTATTTACATGTCTCGCACTCATGCGCTCAGCGTCCATGGGCATGCATGCCCCTGCATCCACGAGGGCTGTGGGGTCCCTGCGCATGGTGGCCGCAGGGGGGACGGCTGCCAGATCATCCCACCACATGATGAGGGCATCGCGGCTCAGATCAACACACACCTGGGGCTGTGGTCATTGCCCAGCGATGCTGAGCTGGCAGCAAGCCCGCTCCTGTCTGACCCCATTCAGGCTGTGGAGGCCGCGTACTACAAGCGGTTGGAAGCTCTGCGGTACAGGTCCAAGGAAGATAACGGGCGAGGTGACCAGTCGAATGGACCGGTAGTGCCTTGTGCCATATGTGGTGTCTGATGTGTCATGTCTCATGTGTGATGTTATTCATGTGTGTGGGGTGTGTGGGGTGCATGGGCCTCCCAGCATTTGCTGGGACCCGTGGTCCCATTCAAACCTCAGCATGCGAATTTCACTTGTGCCGGACAGATCTCAACTCAGATCAGCGTCATAATCCCAGCAGATGTGTGGTGTGCCACGTCTCACGCGTGATCCACTGTAATGTGTCGTGCCACTTCATGTGTCCAGTAACAGGCAGGGTCGGCTGCATGGCATGGCATGGCATGGCAGTCTGGCACTCCCACGCAACAAGCAGATGCTGCCACACACATGGTAACACGGTGTGCACCTGCAGCTGATGGCCTGATACGTGGCTGCCTGAATAAGACATGTATACAGATCTACACATCAATACATGTAGTTGGAGATGTGATAGATCGTCATCCTCGAAATGCGCATTTGGCCGGCCTCGCTGTTGTGCTGTGCAGCTGTGCCTGTGGTCTACACGCCCTTGCACGGCGTGGGGCTGCGCGCGCTGCTGCATGCATTTGAGGTGAGGCTCTGGTGCTGCTATGAATATGAATGAGCTCTGCCTGAGCTCTGAACTGGCATCTGAATGGGCTTTGATTGGGCTCTTGGTGCTGCGTCGATAGGACCCAGCCCCTCCCCTGCTCGCTGTCCGGTGCCATCATTCCCTTGCATGGCTCCGCATCGCCCTGCTGCATGCATGCACAACGTCTACATGCACCCGTGTCCACGCACCACCGTTTACAAGCACCACCATTTACATGTACCTGCGCTGTACACAACCGTGCATAGTCAAACAGCATAACAGGCCCATGCCCCGCCATGCCCAGCTGCCCCCTGTCGATCAATCATGCCACATGTCATGTGACATATCCAGGGCCCACGCTCCTCGCTCCATGCCCCCTGCCCCTTGCTCCATGCACCCCCCCTTGCTCCCGCAGGTCTTGGGCCACATGCCCCATGCCGAATGCCCCACCTCTCACGACCCTCGCTCTATGCCCCCACGGTTCCCACAGGTGTTTGGCCATCCCAGGCCGCTGGTCGTCGCCAGCCAGGCACAGCCAGACCCTGAGTTCCCCACAGTCACGTTCCCCAATCCGGAGGAGGGGAGAGGCACGTGGGCGGCTGCTTGGGAGGAGGGGCGCGCACAGGGGGCGCGGCTGGTCGTGGGTGAGTCAGTCCCAGGCTCCCAAGATCCCTCAAGGCCGTTGCTACATGCGTTGATTGTGCCTGCATGGCAGTCTAACTGATGAGACTAGGAACCAGATACAGATTGTCTTCTTGACCATGGCATGAGGAAGGTGACTTGACCTATCACCAGCCCACCACACAACAACCCGCTTGTTCACAAGAAGGACGGTGGCTTACTTACTTCCCCATTCCCAAGCCAGCATGCCCCACGCTCGCCCCGTGCGTGCCCCACGCGTATGCCGTTTGGTGCAGCCAAAGGCGCGGACGCCGACCTTGCCCACTTCCCCATTCCCATCTCCCAAGCCACCGTGCCCCATCCCATGCTGTACACCTGTGCAGCCAACGATCCGGACGCTGACCGGCTTGCCGTTGCGGAGGCGGATGCCTCCGCCCCCGGCGGCTACCGGCCCTTCACTGGCAACGAGATCGGCGCCCTGCTGGCGCACTGGCTATGGACAAACCACAAGCGAACACACCCAGGGGCAGACCCCGGGCGCTGTGTCTTGCTCGCGTCTGCCGTGTCTTCGCGCTTCCTAGCGGTGCGCGTGCGGCCGCAGCGACAGTGGCGATCGTGCTCTCGCTGTCTGTGAACAATCGCTCGGTGAACAAATAGTTCCGCGAACAAATTGTCTGTGAACAAACGTCCTGTCAGTGCACATCAAGAGGTCTGTAAACACATCTCTAGCCGCTGCTGCATCCGAGGCAGCAGTGATCCCCAGAGCTTACATTGCCTGCTGTCTTGCTCCCCCGCTCCCCTGCCCCCTTGAGCCCTGCTCCATCCCCATCCCCCCACCCCCCGCCCCGCCTTCGTCCCACATGCAGGGCTACGCCGCCAAGGAGGGGCTGGTGTTTGAGGAGACGCTAACGGGCTTCAAGTGGCTCGGCAGCCGTGCCAAGGAGCTGGAGGCAGCCGGGTTCACGGTGCGTGGCTCGCGCCCTGATGGGTTCATTTTGTCCTCAGTCCATCGTCAAGGTGTAGAGTCCTCCCCTGTTTACACCTGTTCCTAAATGTCACATCCTTACTACTGCGCTCCCCTGAAACCCGTCCCTTTGATTTCCACGCCCTTTCTCATTCACCTTCTTCCTACTCTCTTCCCCCCACCCCCTGCCCCCTGCACACACACAGGTGCTGTTTGCGTACGAGGAGGCAATCGGATTCATGCCAGGTCCCATGTACCGTGACAAGGACGGTGTGTCGGCCGCCGCGGCATTCGTGGAGATGGCGGGCGACGTGTACCGCCGCGGCGCCAGCTTGGCGGCTGAGCTGGCAGAGCTGTATGCGCGCTACGGCTTCTCGGCGTACCATGCGGGTGAGTAAGTGAGTGACTGAGTGAGTGAGTGCTGAGTGATTGAGCGCGTGAGTCACAGGATTTATGAGATGGTTGGGAGTGTGAGAGATAGCGTAGAGGTTTCGTCAGCGAGCGTTGATAACGGCCGTTACCACCAACCAACTAAATGCCCCAACTCACGTAACCGTCGTGCCAACCGCCCCAACTGCCTACAGGCTACTTCATCGCGGACCGGCCGGAGAAGAGCCGTGCTGTGTTTGACCGCCTGCGTGCCGGTGGCAGCTACGCACAGACCCTGGGGGATGTGTGTGTGGGCTGGGTACGTGACCTGGGTACAGGGCTAGATACACGCACCGCGGACCGGCGCGCAGTGCTTCCATGGCGCGCAGGAGACATGATGATTACGTACGGCCTGGAGCAGGGCAGCGCGCGCGGTACACTCACACTGCGTGCGTCGGGCACGGAGCCCAAGCTCAAGTATTACCTGGAGGTGTGACCGCAGGGGGTGTGAGCACTCAACTGTGACTGCACTGTGATTGAAGTGTGACCGCCGGGGTGTGAGCACTGTGACCGCCCAGGGTGTGAGCCCTGCGACATGTGCATGTGTGAGATACACACTCTCATACCTGGGGTGTGATGCAGTGATGTTGGATACCCGGGACGTGGGACCGTTGGTATGCACTTGCTCACCGCAGGGTCTGACTGTGTGCGACTGTGTGACTGGCTGGTCTGACTGTGCGTGACTGTGTGACTGGCCGGTCTGCCTGGTGTGACGCGCAGGTGGTTGACAGCGACGCGGGCGCTGCCTCTGCGCTGGCTGACGCGCTGGTGGGCGCGGTGCGTGATGAGCTGGTGCGCGTGGCGGAGGCTGGGCTGACTCTGCCAGCACAGCACTGAGTATGCTACTCATAATGACGGAGCACCGCCGCAGCACTGAGGAATGACAGAGCACCGCCGCAGCAGTGAGGAATGACAGAGCACCGCCGCAGCACGGAGTATTAAAACAGGGTACTGTTGCAGCCCACTGAGGAATGAACCGGACGAGGTATGAGCTCTGGGGTGATGCAGCTCAAAGTAGTTGCGTGGGGGATGCAGAATCTGAAATCAAGCAGCCCGTGACTGGTTGAAGGTGTAAGACAGCACAACGCTGAGGTCGGCTGCTTGGTACATGAGGGTTGCCCATGGCATGGGTGGATCGGTGACGGCAGCAGGGGCTTTGGGGATCGGTGGCTGGTGGGGATCGGTGGCTGGTGGGGATGTCAAGGCCATGTCTGATGGGGCTCAAGAACCACACAGTACCCTGTTACCAAGCCCTGTCTTACATCAGACCCTTGCACTGTGGCATCATGATGTGACAATCCGACATCGGGTCTTGAACTAAAACAGCAATCGTGCGCAACGGCATGAGATAGCCTTGCCACTGAGCCCCCAGGCAGTGCGCGCTCTAGCATGCAGGCTTCCCTGTTGCTCAGGAAGCTTGTTATGGTCTAGGTGGTGGCATGATGGTGCTTCTAGTTGCTATGGCCTGTCGCTGACACTGTACTGGCTCGACTGAAAGCTGTCAGCAACGGCATGCCACGCCAGCGGAGAACCAGGCACTCTTGAAAGTCAAGGCATTCACCATCCTGAGTGCACCAGAAACCACCCTTTTGTCCTCTCACCCCAAGTGTCCTCTGTGGTATGCGTGTACTATCACAGCGGTACCTCAGCTAGACTCCAACTGTCCGGATCTCTGTTCACAACCCGCCCCGCCCCCCACCCACCCGTACCCCCCTCCCATCTTACCTCCCCACATACACGTAAGCATGCACGTTACTGCCAGCTGCCAGCCGTCAGCGGCATGCAGCATCTCTGCCCGCGCACCGCTGGCATCACATGCCACTGGTGCGGCGTGGCGCGAGAGGCAGCCTTGATGATGTGGCGCCCTGAGCCATGGGAGCACCCCTCGCACTCTTCCCCACTGCACCAGGCGCACCCGCCAATAGGGACGATGCCGCAGGGCCGGCCGTAGCGCCTGCTGTACCGCCCAGCCGGCTGCTGGCAGTACCGCCGCCACGGGCGGTACGTGGACCGTCCATCTGCCCTGCTGCCGCACCCATGGATGAAATGCCTGGGGACAGCACACCCGTGGTGTGTCCCCCCACACCCACCAGGCTGATTCCTGGCCGGCCCGCACCGGCCGGCGTGGATGGGGGTGCCTCCTTAGCGGCTGTGTCTGCCACCGAAACCACCGACGCAACCATCTTAACCGCCCCCAATGTACTGGAGCCGCTGGCAGCCAGGGTGGCGGCCGCCTCAGCTGCAGCCGCAGCAGCTGCCGCCTGCATCACCTGCTGGTTATGCGTCACCTCTTTTAGCACGCCGCGCACAAGCGTGTTCTTGGGCTGCCACTGCTGAGTGGTGCATGTGCCGGCAGGCACGAGGTCTTCAGCCATGCTCGCCGTGTGGGGTGTGGGCTGTGCCGGGTGGCCTGAGCCGAGTGCGTGCGGGACCACATTGTGGTGCTCCACCTGCAGGGGGTGTAGGATACTTTGTAGGGTTGTTCTAAGGGTTTTTGGCAGGGTTTTTGGTTGTTCAGTGTTGTTCAGTGTTGTTGTGGGTTTACAGGTTTATATGACTTATATCCGGGTTTTCAAAATCCTTTAAATCAACCCTAAAATGCGGCAGACAGGCCGAGGGCATGCAGCTGAAGAGTTGAAGGGGCGTGTGTGATGGGAATGTTGTGTGAGGCGCTGAGGGCACGTGGCGCATCAAGGGTGCGCACAAGCAGTGCAGAGCGTGCCAGGCACTGTGCCAGCTGCTGGCATGGCAGGGCGTATGGACCCCCCCCCCTTCATATCACATCGTAATCACAGTGGCCCCACACCTGGATGCCATGCGCTACAGCCATGGCCGTCACACGCACGATCACGCCCTGCAGCGCCTCCAGCTGCTTGGCGGCGGCCAGCAGCTTGCGTGTCGCCTCCTTCGCGCTCGCGTCGCTGCCCTTCTGGCCTGCGGGGCAAGATGCACGTCCATGGGCTGAATCCGTTGGAGGTGGCTGGCTGCCAGCGGCAGGTGGCTGGATGGCTGGCTGGCCCACTGCTGAGACCGTATGTCCCCTCTCTCCCTCCCCATCTCCTTGCCACTTCCCCCCTTGAGGTCCTAAGGAGACACACAAAGACAAGCAAAGAAATGGCAGGCAGTAGCCTCCCTGCCGCGCCACCGGCCCCACCTTGCCCCCCTTGGCTAGAAAAAAACTAGGGAGCTACACGTTGGTCCTTCAGCAACCAGATCACCATTTCAAACACCCCAGATCCCAGGCGTCACACAGAATATACATATCAGTGCAATTGCAAGGCTAGGCAGTACGCATTGGTCACTCATCATTGCCATCACACTCCCTCACCCTCCAGGCGGCAGATGTACTTGCGCTCCATGTCAATCTTGCGTGAGATGATCTGAGCGATGCCCTCCCACTGCTTCACCACGCCCGGAGTGCGCGCCGCGTCCAGTGCATGGCCGTCCGGCCGCACCAACGCCACTACTACGCCCGCAGCCGCCATGAACACGTCCTCTGGAGGGATGTGGAGTGTGAGGGAGAGCGAGGAGCGAGGTGAGCGGATAACGGGGTGGGGTGGATAGCGGGGGGGCAGAGAACGCGGGCGCGCACACACAGACAAGGTGCTCGATATAAAACATGCAACCAACACACACGGACAGGGGGTCAGTATCAGGCGGCTAAGGCGGCTAGCAGACGCATCTGTGACACGCCGTGTTATTATTATTATTACTACTACTATTATTATTATTATTATTATTATTCATAAGGCGGCTAGCACTCCTTATCATCCTACACAACCTGCTGGCCAGGCTCCTTGTGCCTAGAGCCCCAGTCCCAGCTCCTAACCCACATCCACATCCCTTCGCAAACCCCGCAGCTGCATTCATACCCCGTGCACCTGTGTCATGACTCATGAGCCCCAGCCTCCCAGTACATGTGGACTTGCAGCTGACTCCTAGGCCCCCAGCAGCGCAACCTGAAAGGGACACGCGCACCTGTGTCCCGGAAGAACTGCAGGCGCTCGCTGAGCACTGTGAGGCAGTCCTCGGCCTTGAACACGGCAGGCAGAAGGTGCGCGTGGTTGCAGATGTGCTGCAGCACCGACAGCACACCCAGCAGCAGGTCCATGTGGGGCCTGCGGCAGCGGGGAGACAAACGGATCAAGGGGGTGCGGATTTTACAGCCTGCCCACTATGCAGCAGGCAGCAGGTGCAGCACGGGGCATTCCTCAGTTTGCGCTGCCGTCAGTGTTGTCCGTGAAGAAGAGTTGGAGCTGGACTACAGGCCGGGGGCATGGCTACGGGCATGGGCCAGCAGCCTGAGCCAGGGCATGGGGCCGCAACAGGGGAACACATTCATACCTATGGTTTGCCATTTCGCATATGCTTGTAATGCTTGCTATGCAGAGGAGAGCACGCACTTGGAGCGGTTGAGGCCACGGATGAGTCGTAGCAGCGAGGACACGCCGCCCTCCAGAGCGATCAGCTCGCAGCAGCACATCGAGTAGCGGGTGCCGATGATAAGCGCCTGCACCGCCTGGGACAGCTGTGCGGGGTCCTTGCGCATTGCGAGTTGCTCCAATGCATCTCTCACGCGTGCACCCAGCGTTCGGCTAGGGTTGCGCAGGGATGCCTCCTCTGCAGCGGCGAGCCGCCGACGCGCCTCTGCCTTCGCGCGCCCGTCTGACTTGCGGACGCGGTAGCCGCGCCACAGCGCCTGCACCAGTGTGACACGGTGCAGCTGCGCGGTGGTGCGAAGCCGTGCCTGCCACATCCGCACGTAGCTCTGAATCACAACCGCTGCATGCTGCTGCATGGCCGCGCCGCGGCGCGCGCGCAGCAGCGCCATGCGCGCCCGTAGCATCGGCAGCGCCACGGTGATCGTCGCCAACGCGGCCTTCTTGGCTTGGAACGCGTTCCGCACGAGGTGGCCGCGGTACGCGTGCTGAATGACACGAGCCGCACGCTCTTCGTGCCGCGCCTGGCGTTTCGAGGCCAGGACGGGGCCGTACTGCCTGCGCACCAGCACGCCGCGCCACCACGCCTGCACCAGGCACACACACTTGAATTTGTGCATGTATGCCTTGGCCACTGCTTCAAACTCCTGAATCGCTCGGAGCTCAGCTGCGCGACGGCATGCCAGGAAGCGGCGTGCCGCAGCCTGCACCATCACGACGCGGTGCACGCGCAACGCTGCCGCGCGGCGGGCCAGCCACACGCGCGCGTGGCTCTGGAGGACCGTGGCTGCCGCGTGGCGCGCACGCAGCACAGCACGCCGTGCCGCGGCCTCGCGCTGCGCCTGGCGGCGGCGCCAAAGGCTCTGCAGCAGTACGATTGCTCCTCGCCGCTCTTCGGCCTGGTTGCGCGCCTGCCACCCACGCACAGCCGACTGGATGACCAGCACACTGCGCTGTGTGCTTGCGTACGCCCGCCGCTGCCACGCCATGCGCATGGTGGCCTGGATGGCCATAGCTGCTGCACGCTGCTTCGCCAGCTGGGTCCGCACAGCGTGCCCGCGGTAAGCTGCCTGGATGGTGCGTGCGGCCTTGTGCTGCGCCAGCACGCCGCGCGCCTGGTGGCCGCGCCACATACTCTGGATGCACACCGCAGCGGCACGTGCGTGCGCCAGCTGTCGCCGTGCCAGCCACATGCGGACTGCTGCCTGGATGCGTACTGCGGAGCTGCGTGCCCAGCTGAACCGGCGCTGCACCTGCAGGCAACGCCATACCCGCTGGATGGTGACGGCGGCGTGCTGCGCCTTTGCATAGGACTTGCGCGCGACGTGCCCACGCCATGCAGCCTGCGATCATCACGTCCACGTCAGCACAGCACAGTGCAGTCAGATGAGAGCAAGCCTGCCACGGAGGACATAAACTGCCAATTGAAGCATAGGCACTTTGAGCACGGATGCAACGCAATACAAAGCCATGTACAACAGAGGCGTTACAACTCCATCTGAGACAGAATACAAAGGATACAGGCGATACAAAGCCATGTGGCAGGCCAAGCCCGAACACCAAGCTCACTTGGATGGTGATAGCTGCCTTTCGCGTGGCCACAAAAGCTCCGCGCTGCCTGTGGGCCCGGAAGCCCGCCTGAATGGTCGTGGCCGCCCGGTGCATCTTGACCAGGTGGACACGGGCAGCCATGCCACGTGCACACGCCTGGATGGTGGTAGCTGCCTTTGTCCACACACGCACGCGCTGCCGCACCGCATGCCCCCGCCACGCTGCCTGGATGAGGGTAGCGGCTGTGCGCGCCTGCCGTAGAAACTTCTGGGCGGCTGCGCGCCTGAAGGCAGCCTGGATGCGGGTGGCCGCAGCGCGCTGTTGTGCCACCTGGCGGCGCACCACTGCGCCACGCCACGCTGCCTGGATAGCGGCCGCTGCCTTGGTCTGCAGGCGCAGACGGTGCTTTACTGCATGCCCACGCCATGCTGCCTGAATGGACGTGGCGGCTGCGTGCATGCGCGCGTGCATCACCCGTGTGCTGTGCCCACGCCAAGCTGCCTGAACCACGATGATGGCCTGCCGCTGCCTGTGGTATGCGGCCTGGCATGCATGCGCCCGGTAGGCCGCCTGGATGCTCACAGCCGCTGCCTGCTGACGTGCCACATGCTTGCGCACGGTGATGCCGCGCCATACTGCCTGGATAGTGGTCGCTGCCTGCGTCTGCATGCGCAGTTGCCGCCTGACCGCATGCCCACGCCATGCTGCCTGGATGCGGGTCACTGCACACTGGTGCTGCTGGTATGCAGCACGGCACCTGTGGCCTCTGAACGCTGTCTGAATGCATGTGGCCGCTCTGTGCTGCATCGCCACCTGACCACGCACCACGACACCACGCCACGCTGCCTGAATGGTGGTCGCTGCCTTGGTCTGTATGCGCAGCCGCTGCCTGACTGCATGCCCACGGCACGCTGCCTGTATGCGGACCGTGGCGCTCCGCTTCTGTTGAAACTGAGCACGGAG
This sequence comes from Chlamydomonas applanata, assembly GCA_001662365.1. Lineage (NCBI taxonomy): Eukaryota > Viridiplantae > Chlorophyta > Chlorophyceae > Chlamydomonadales > Chlamydomonadaceae > Chlamydomonas > Chlamydomonas applanata. The sequence goes on along the minus strand of BDCZ01000194.1, from coordinate 73,734 downwards.
CCTATGTCCCCGGAAAGCTGCCTGGATGGCCGTGGCTGCCCTGTGCTGCGCAGCCACCTGCCCACGCACCACTGCGCCCCGCCATGCTGCCTGGATGGCCGTGGCTGCCCTGTGCTGCGCAGCCACCTGCCCACGCACCACTGCGCCCCGCCATGCTGCCTGGATGGCCGTGGCTGCCTTGTGCTGCGCAGCCACCTGGCCACGCACCACTGCGCCCCGCCACACTGCCTGGATGGACGTGGCAGCTCGAGTCTGCTCGCGCAGCTTCTGCCTGACTGTGTGGCCCCGCCATGCAGCCTGCACCACAGTGGCCGCCCTAACCTGCTGGTGCAGCGTCTGCCTTACGACACGCCCCCGCCATGCCGACTGCACTGTGACGGCTGCCCGCCGTACCTGCATGAACTGCTTCCGGGCCGTGCATGCGCGCTGCTGTGCCTGGATCGTGGTGGCGGCTGCATGCATGCGCGCCAGACGGCCACGCTGCATGTGCCCGCGCCACACTGACTGGATGAGAATGGCTGCCTGCGTCTGCTGCCGCACACTGCAGCGCACGACATGACCCCGCCAAGCTGACTGGATGGTGGTCGCTGCCCGCCGGTGCGCGAGGAAACTGCAGGCAGGTGTGCAGGCACAGCAATGAACGCACACGGCAAGTACATGGACACCAGGGGACCACATTGAGCCCGAGCGACAATGGCTTTCCTTTACAGCAGCCACTCGATCGTTATTGATGAGGAGCCATGCAGTAATCTCTATGCGTGCACCCATATTTGTGGCACCAAGAGCCTGCGCAGTAACCCCACTTGGCGAGCTTTTGGCAAAAGCCAGCGCAGAAGCCCCACACACCTCCTACGCGCCACAGCACCCCGCCAGGCCGCCTGCAGCTTGGTGGCGGCTGCACGCTGCGCCTTGCGCCGCCCATGAATGAGGTGGCTGCGCACTGTGCGCTGGATGAGGATGGCCGCACCTCTCTGGGCCAGGAACACACGGCGCAGCGCGACCATACGCCACGTTGCCTGCGCGCGGATGAAGCCACGCAGCTGTGCATGGTACGCAGCGCGCGCCGCATGCCCCCGCCACGCCGCCTGGATGACCACTGCTGCGCGCTCTGCGCGTGCTGCATGGCGCTGCGCCACCAGCGCCGCGTGTGCGCGCAACACACGCTGCATCAGACGAGCCACATGGCCGAAGCGCTCCCGCGCCTGGTACCCACGCCAGGCGGCCTGGATCGTGGTGGCTGCTCGGTCGCGGCGTGCCACCTCCGCCTGTGCCTGTGCCAGCACAGCCTCCTGCCGCAAGGCCAACAGCTGCCGCATTGCCACCTTCCGCCGCCAGTACTTCTGCATGACGGTGGCTGCCTGGTTCTGCAGCTTTGGGCCTGCGGCAGGTTGAACACACCAGGGGGCAGCCCAACGGGGTATACAACAGGTAAGAGAAACATTGTGCAGGGTGCTACAGAGATTGGAGGGCAAAGGCACACCCGATTGCACTGCGTTGCCCTGGAATGTCTGTCCCTTCCTGTGCAGCTGTGCAGACAGAGCGGCAACAGGCTGGCACCACATGCTGCCATGCACAGGGCTGTTTCATATAAAGAACAGGAAAGAACTGATGACAAAACAACACAATAATAAGTGATTCATTCTAAACATATCTACATATGAGACACACCAGAACACTCACGAGTGGCACACAGCAACGAACCAAATGAGGCCCCACTGCAAACCCTTGTGGATGCCCACGCACCATACTTTTTGGCCCACAGGTGGCTGCGCAGCGCCTGCGTGATGATGTGTGCCGCCCGATCCTCAGCACTCAGCTCCAGCAGCCGGGCCGCCAGATGGGCCACATATAGGATCACACATTTCTCCTCCAAGCCGCCATCCAGGAAGTCGTCGGGCTGCAGCATCTCAGGCACGCGCCCCAGGCGCTCCGCCACCGAGTGCACCAGCCCAAAGTTCTTGCGCACGCCCTCCCTACAATGTGTGCGTGTGTGTGTGTGTGGGGGGGGGGAGTTGGAGTGCAGCGTGGGCGGAGGGCAGGGAGGGCAGATGAGACGCTGGACGATTTGGAGCAGCTGCTGACTGTGGCAGTTGCAGGTATGGAGGCTCAGGCTGTGTTGAAAGGGGCGGGGGTGTGCTGATGGGTGTTGATGGGCACATGCCGAGGAGCAGCACAAATTAGCACCCACACTTGTTCGTGTGCTTTTGTCATGGACGCTGATGTCAACAACAGCAGCGGTGAGATCAAGCTCAGGATCAGCTGCGCAGGCGAGCTGTCACACGCACTTGTAGGACTTGAGCAGGCCCCTGTCGTCAATGCAGCCGCCTGCCTCATACACTGCCGCCCAGCCTGCAGGCGGAAAGGCAGCCTCATGGGTTATGTTGGCACGGTCCCCAACTGGCGCGCAGTGAGTTGAGCTGCTTACGCTGGGTATTTCAGCTGCTCACACTGGACATTTGAGCTGCGCCCACTGGGCTGCTCGCACTTGTTCCCCCCATGCAGCGACTCCGCACCCCACCCTAGGAAACACTGCGCACCCCGCTCTTATCAGTCTCATGACAGCAGTAGAACGACGGGACAAAAACCAAATACAGCTGTTTGTGCAGCCAAAGCCCCGCTACCGTCTCCAAGCCGCCCTCCCTTCCCCCTGCCCGTCCCTTGACACCCTCCTTCCAGGCCCTGCCCTGCCCCCACCTTTGTGCCGCAGTGTCTCCTCATCCACGCTCTCGTCCCCTTCAATCAAGATGGCCACGTCCTCTGGCTTGGGAGCATCTGGCTGATAGATTGCTTCCAGCGGCAGCAGGTCAGGTAGGTAGAGGTGCACGAGGTAGCACAGCGCGCGGCCGTCTCCGAACGAGGATGTGAAGTCGTACACGCGCAGGCCGTGCAGCATGCCCACCGCCTGCACCCATTTCAGCAGCAGGCTGACACGGCGCTGGTCGGGATAGATGTCTAGGGGCTCGGGCGCAGGCCGCCGTGTCTTGGAAGACACCAGCCGCAGCACACGCCGTACCTCGGTCCGCAGCGTGTGCGTGTCCACGAGCTTGGGCACCTGCGGCAGTACAAACAATGTGGTTCGTGCAAGCCGGTACATGTGAGGCAGTACACGCAAGGTAATGCATGTGAGGCCAGGGCGAGTGGCAAGCAGTGGGCAGCCAGCAGGTCGCGGGCACTGCCAGGGTATGCAAGGGGCCTGCATGGGCCCTGGGCCTGCGCTGAAAGCACATGCGTGTGTGCGTGTGTGTGTGTGCTACATCGTACGCCCAAGTTGGCGCATAGACGCCTGCCGCGAAGCAGGATTGACAAAGGGGGGTTGGTCTGCACAGACCGGAAGTGTGGGGCCTGCGGCAGCGAGCTACTGCCAGTGCATGACCCCCGGGCCTGTTCCTCGCGCCTGTCATCAGACGCAAGAACGGCATGGCTGGGACCAGCTGACATGGCAGCGCAACCAGCCGCAGGCATGGAGGACACCAGGCTGGGGTAATAGTCTTGATTTTGTAATATGTATACTCACATATATAGTATATATACTATACATATATTATATATACGGTATGTATACCGTATATATTTAATATTATATATACAATAGGTGAATATCCAGTGAGGCCGCACCTGCCACTTGAGCGCGATGCTCCACAGCACGCCCAGCGTGACCTCACGGCTCGCGTCCGTGATGTCACGTGCGCGCAGTGGCAATGGGCCCGCGTTGGTCAGGATGCGCTGCAGCAACGGGGGGTGTTGTGGTTGCGTGGTTGACAGGCAGGCGGGCAGGCAGTTGGCTTGGTGTGGGCAGGCGGTTGGCTTGGTGTGGGCAGTGAACAATGGACTGAAGCAAGGCAGCATAGCACCCTGATCTTGTCAGGAACTGACAGCGCAACTGAACACAACCAACCTCTTGCTCTGTACTGCACCGCGCGCGCACTGGTGCTGTGTGGTGCTGCACGCACCTGGCCCTGGGGTGGCAGTACGCCCAGCGCAGTGAACTTATCCAGTACCTTGGCCACGTTATCCACGCGCTGCTGCTCGGTCACCGGCGACATCCATAGCTGCCATTTGCCGGGCGCGTCGCGCAGGAGTGACGGCAGGCCTGACAGGCATGAGCAGGTTGGACATGCAAGCACATCAGTCAAATCATCTTTAACACCATACCGCAACTTGCAGTGTAAGCTTATGTTCAGACCTGACGCTGCAGTTTGCTCACGATATGGGTGATACCGTATCCGTACGTACATTACACGGAGTCACAATAGGCTGCACCCCTGTGTCATAAGTGGATAACTGTCATAAACTAGAATGAACTAGCAATCAACTAGCTGTACTGCAACAGAGGCGCACCTGTGAGCAGCTCATAGAGCTTTGCCAGCCGGATGCCAGAGCGCAGGTCATCACGCAGACAGGAGACCGCGTAGTCAAACTCATCTGCCGGCTGCTGCACATGCTCCAGCCGGTAGCCCCACAGCTCCAGGTGGTGTACAGCGTCCCCGATGCCTGACATGCGGCCCGAGAGGAATGCGCGGACGACCTGAGGGCAGGGTGCAGGCCAGGAGTGCTGCTCAAGAGGTGCAGGGGGAATGCGGCGAGGTGCAAGCGGCGTGGCAGGGGGAGATTGAGGGGAGGTGCAAGCGGCGTGGCAGGGGGCTGTTCGCAGGAGGTGCAAGGGGCGTGGCAGGTGGTGGTTCCAAAGAGTGGCCAGGCATGGCGAGGTGCAGGGAAAATGCAGGGGGAGTGCACGGGAGTGGGCAGGGTGGACCAGTAAGCTTTCATTGGCACCCAGTCCAGTGCCTCCACCCATGCTGCACCCATTGAAGTCGCCACCCACTGCGTGCTCTACTGCCTTACCTCTTTTGAGGACTTGTGTTTGGAGGTGAGTGTGAACAGGGGGGGCGTGCCCTTGGGCAGCCTGACGTTGGGGCTGCTCAGCGCGACATCCAGCAGCAGCGCCATCATGAGGACGTTCTTCAGCACATGGCCGCGCGCCTCAGCCTGCATGGATGGATGAGAGGCCGAGGAAGGGGGGGCCGCATGGATGGACCCACTGTTCAGGGAAAAGGCAGGGGGTTGGCGTGACAACCCGCAACTGGCGTGTTTGTATATGGGCCTCCTTTGGGCCGTGCAACCCACTGCCACCACCTAGGGTGCAACCATGAGGCTGGTTCATGGCTAAGCACACACCAGCCCGCATTGCTGGCATCCATTCAGCGAACCCACCCCCCACACACACACACACCGGAGCCCACCACGCCCTTGCACGTCCCGACCCCCATGCAAACAAGCAACACAGATGCACCACAAGCAGTGGGTGCCAGGCACAGGCACAGGCGCCTGGAACAAACAGGTCCAGGCGCAGGACAGGGAACAGGTCAGGGGCCAGGGGTCCGGCCAGCGACAGGCCCAGGTGATCCCTCAACCCAGTACAGGTGGGGCCCAATCCAGGTTGACTTCGCAGTTCTGATGAGCCGCAAGCCACCCACCCAGAAGCCCTGCTTGTCACTCGCCGCCTGCGCATCCTTCTCCAGCAGCAGCCCCTCCCGCACGAGTGCTTGCAGCCCCCGGCGGCCTGCGGCCTCAGGCCCCTCGCCCCCTGCATCGCCCCGCAGGACTGTCAGCAGCCCCACGCGCAGCCAGAAGGGGTGGTAGCTCATGAGGGGCTCCATCATCAGCTGCACCTGACGCACGTCCGCCACCAGCGGCGTCTGCAACCAGGGCAGCACATCCAAAACCATGCGACGCACACTTCAGTGATTCACGACGCACAGATTCTCATGATACAGAGGATGCCCGCTGTGGTGGTGCGGTGCAAAGTGGATGGGCTGGTGTATCCTGGATTAGTGTTTGCTTGGCTCAACTGGAACGCCGTGCAGGCACCTGGCTCTCTATAATCTTAAGTGACTTATATTGATGGGCTCCGGCAGGCAGATGAATCTGTGAAACGCCGTGTTATTATTATTATGAGAGGATGCCAGCGATCAAAAGGGCAGATTAGCAGGTGCAGCCCATCGCTGTGATGAAGTGCACAGCCACCACCAGTACGCCATTGTTGCATTGCACCCCACACAGCCCATCAAACTCATTTGAAATCCGTCATAAGTTGAAGCTCCCCACCTGACACTGGACCCACACCCCAACCCGCATGCAGCACCCACCCCAACAACTTCACAAACAAATCCACACCAACTCAGCAACCAAAATCCACACCCGCACACTCACGTCAGTTAGAGTGAAGTAGCCGCCGTCAATCTTGCTGGAAACCTTGAGCAGTGTGTCGTAGATGCCGCTGCCCTTTTTGTACAGCCGCCACAGGATGCCCCGAGCCTGCGCTGACAGCCGCCGTAGCGCGAGTGCCGTGCCCGCCTCGCCCCCCTCTGCCTGCAGCTTGTTGAACTCAACGCCAAAGGCAGCCAGGTGGCTGTTCAGCCATCCCACTAGGGCACGCTCCTGTTTGGCCAGCGGCACCTCCGTGTGCACATGCAGCAGCGTGCGGCCTGCGGCCTTGGCCAGCACTGGGTTCGGCGGTTTGCTGGGGTTGGGGCTCTTACGGGCAGTGCCATACACACCACCCAGTGCACTACGGGATGACATACCGCCCGCTGATGGCGTCCCGGATGGTGTGGGGCTTGGGGGCTGCCCGCTCACACGGCTTGGAGCAGCGGCCGGCGCTGGAGTCGGCTTGGCAGGTGGCTTGACGCCCCCACGCGCTGAAAGCGAGCCCGACAGGCTGAGGGCCGCCTTCGGCTGGTAAGGGCCCTTGGCCGCGCGTGCGGTGGGCGCCAAGGATAGGCCCTGTGTGGCCTGGGCTACAGGCTGGGCAGCAGGCCGTGTGGGAATGGGCGTGCAGGGTGCAGGGTCGTCTGCACCAACTGTGCTGCTGGCGTCCACATCAGCAGCCTCCTCCTGGTCCCACACACCAGCTGCATCTGGCTGACCTGGCGAGCTCGTGCCAGCTGTGTCAGCCTCAGACTCCTGATGCTGCCTCACAGCAGCAGCACAGGATGTAGAGGGGCGTGTGCCAGAAGCTGCCGGCTTGTGCAGCCCAAGTGATCCCCGCTGCGACAAGCTGCCACTGGTGGGTAGCTTGGCTACAGCTGAACGCACGGGTGCAGGCATAGGCGCAGCCCGAGATGAGCTGGGTGCTGGTACAGCCATTGGTGGCTTGGCAGCTGGCTTTAGGCTAGAGCTCAGGCTGCGTGCTGTGAGCGTGCCACTGGGTGGCTTCCCCTTAGCTGCGGGTGCAGGGGGTGCAGCGGCCTTGGCGCTGACAGACAGCTCCCCCTTCAATACCAGCCCATCCACGTTGCACAGCAGGCTGATGCTGCCGAGCACACCATCTGCATCCTCCAGCTTGGGGGCATACACAACATGGAACTCTGCACGGTCTGAGCCGGGTGGGAGGAGCAGGCCGCCTGTGAGGGGCTTGTCTGTGGCTGGATCGACGACCGAGGGCAGGCTCTTCCCCTTTTGGTTGAACTGCTGGGCGATTTGCACCACCACCTCCTGTGGCTGTGCGCAGCGGGCCATGGCGCATAGGCAGAAGGAGTGGGCACCAGTGAGTGCATGGACATGCATCACCCTAGGCATGTTGACATGCATGCACTTGGTGGCATATCGAATGCAGGAATGCACGCGACTCACCAAATTTTTGGCAGCAGGCACCACCACCTCCACAGACGCAGCTTTCTGTTTGCCCAGAAACACTGTGCCAAACCCAAGCTTGGCCCTCTGCACATGGCGCAGTGTGGCATGCATGCCGGTCAACAGTGGTCAAGGCCCAGGCCCCTGAGACATGCAATAGCAAAGGTCGGCAAAGGCTCACGGGCGGGAACTTCGCAAGGCAGACAGAGACGCGCTCGTCTACATCCTCCCGAGGAGCTGGCTTCTTTTTTGGAGGAGAGATCAGGAAAAGGCCGCCCTCATCCACGGAGGTAGGCGGCACTTCCACCTGCATGACTCCCCGCCTATCTACGGCTGGGTCTGTTCTTCAGGAGCTGTAGCTAGGCGTGTGGGGCCATCTCAGCACAGCGCCGACCTCCCAGCCTCCGCATGATGAACTATATCAGCTGCTGCCTGCACCTGTTTTCCGGCATTCAGACATCACATTGAGAGGTGTGTGATTTTCGTTTTCGTTTCCAAGCAGCTGATGTCTGATGTCTGCGCCATTGCTCTCCATGCATAGATGTCACTGCTTTGTCTGCTGCTCACCGGTCTTCTGCGCAGAAGTACGAACCAAGAGCGCGCGCAACTTGACAGCGCCGCGCATCCCGCAGCCGTGATGGACTGCATGAGCACATTCAGCGCACACTGTTGACGCTGTGTCATAGCTGTGCAGGGAGGGACGAATCAGGGCACCAAACATAAGTGAGGCCTGACAACGCAAACGCTGTACTTATCTGTTTGTCGTCGCTGTGTAAAGGCGATCTAATCCATGTCACTTGCATCATTTCCTACTTGCCAATCCCATGACATGCATGCCACGCGCAGCACGAGGGGAGCCAGACATGGCCACACAGCAGATGGCAGCAGCTGCACCGCCACCAGCTGTGAATCCACTGTCTCAGCTTCTGCAGCCCATGGTGGCTGCCCCCAAGCTGGCGCACATGACGCCTGTGGTGGACGAGAAGGAGCGGCGGCGACTGCTGCTCCGGGTGAGTGTGCCTGGCAAGGCAGCCCGTTGTAAGAACATGCAAGAGCACTTATGCAAAAACACGCAAACAGCATGCACATCAGCATGCGCGCCATCTCATGATGCCAACCCGCCAGAGGCTGGTCTTGCCTTTGTTGTGTACTGTGTGTGACAGCACTCCAATCTCATTCGTCCACCCTGCCTGCCAACCACCCCCGCGCTTCACCTGTGGGTGCTGCGGTCAACACAGGCTGGCCTCATGGACTGGGAGTACAACAATGAGCAAGAGGGAGCAACGCCGCCTCTCGTGGTTTTGGTACATGATCTGATCACACCAAAGATCGAGCCAGGGGCTGAGGCGCCGCCCTTCATGACTGATGGTGCGCGTGCCCGGCTGCATGGAATGCCCTCTGCACGATCCTGTGCGCCTTATCTGATACTCAAGATACGTGCCAGCTTACCGTGACGCACATGTGCATGACTGCACGCCACAAGCGTATGCCGCAGTGATGCATCATGAGAGACTGGTGCTGGCGGCTGCTGCGGGCCCCGGGTGCCATGCACCTTTGCAACGCAGGGTGCATGCTGCTGCCGGGCCGTGATGTCATTTTCTTGATGGAGGGGGATGCATACAGCACCTACCTACAGGGGGCTCAGCGAGCAGAGTCAGGGGCCAAGGCCAAGGCCGACGCTCCCAAGGCAGCCATAGCTCCTGCCCTTGGCGTAGGGGCAGGGCCGAGCACCGGCGCAGGGGCAGAGGCAGGGGCACGGATGGACAGCGGCGCAGGGGCAGGGGCGGACAGCGGGGCCGGCCCAGGGACGAGCGGTGCTGTTGGCAGCTCTGGCTCAACAAACATACAGCAAGGGGCACTTGTCGTCCAGCCGCAGGGCACGCAGATGGGTGTCATGCCGACGGTCGCCCCTCGGCACTTGAGTTCAGCACCCGCAGTTGAGGACACAACAGCCACAGGCATGGCTGCTGTGGTGAGTGGCCAGGCACCAGTGGAGTGCGCAGAGACAGCACAGCCAGCTCAGGAAGCTAACCAGCAAACTCAAGAAGCCGCCCAGTCACTGGACAGCTGTCCTGAGCTGCCAGGGCCTGCAGCCGCTCCTGACCCGTCCCTGCCTGTAAGCTTGCTACTACCACACAAGCAGGGTCGGGAACAGGAGAAGGTGCACAGAGAGCTGCTGCGGCTGTTTGCGGCAGGCCGTGGTGACTCCACTATCGATCTCAGCGGTCCCAAGAGGAAGTGGACAGACGCCTGCAGCCAGCGCCAGGTTCGCGAGGAGCTGCGTGAGCCCCCCCAGCAGAGGAGAGGCATGGCTATGCAGGCAGCCGCCGTGAGAGGACGTGCCGGGACTAGGCCTGCTGCGCCATGGCGTTCAAGGCAAGAGGCTGCAGCAACAACAGCCCCTCATGCGCCTAAGGTCAAGCCTGGCCGTGCCCCTGCCCCTGCCCCCATCCCCGGCCCCACCCCTGCAGCAACGGCCGTCGCTCTAGCAGCAGCAGCAGCGGCGGCAGCGGCGGCGGCGTCAGGTTTCAAGGCAGCTCCAACCACGGGCCAGGATGCTAGACGTCCACATGGCATGTCAGCCGCTGACAAGCTGGTCACACAGCAGCCTGTGGATGCCGGTCTGGGCCGCACGCGCAGCCGCTCAAAGTCAAACAGCCCACCTGGCAGTGCTGGCAAGCTGAAGGGCCCCCTAGCAGGTGGTGCACGGGAGCGGCACGTAAAGCAGGAGGATGCCACCGCCAAGCAGCCCATCGCCATGGCTTCAGGTGTTGCAAGTCAGAGCAGGGTTTCATTGCCAGCACCTGCTGCAGATGGGAAAACCGCACAGCTGGGGCCAGCTGCAGGGGCCGTAGGGCCTAGCCAACAGGGGGGGGACTTGCCGCCACTGCCACAACAGGAGCTGGGTCTCAAGCAGGGCGTTCCAAGAGAAGGGCGTGCGTCAGGGAGCAGCAGGGCAACCCAAGCAGTACAGGATCCACAGGTGAGTGCTGCCGTCAAGGTGGGCCAAGCCACTCTGCAGGAAGTGAAGGAGCTGCAAGGGCCAGACACGAACCTACCTGGGTTGCAGGTGTGTGGGTCCACGAGCCAGACAGGGCAGGCAGCAGAGCAACAGGAGCAGGAGCAGCAGCAAGAGCGCGAGCAGCAGCAACAGCAGCAGCAGCAGCAGCAACAGCAGCAGAGGGCGGTGGCGCAAGAGCAGCCTCCCGTGCGAGACCAGGCACAGCAGGGCTCGGCAGCTGCACCATGTGGTGAAGAGCCCTGCCCTGACGCACCTGCACCCAAGCGGCGCAGAATTGCAGGCAGCGCAGATGCGCCACCTCCGCCTCTGGCAGCCCAGCCGCCAGTGCAGCAGAGCAGGCGCAAGCCGGCATCACGACACCTGCATCCGAGGCCACTGCCACAGCAGGAGCCTCCATCAATTGACAGCACGCAGGGCGCGCAGCTCCTGTTGCTGGCGGCCGTCAAGTGGGAGGGCATCAGGGGGCACATCGCTGACGAGCAAGCTGAGAAGATGGCATGGATCGGCAAGACACACTCAGCGCTTGCAAGAGCTGTCAAAAGAGGGAAGACCAAGGAGGCCGAGGAGGGCACACCCATGTGGGTCCTGCTTTTACCCTTCTTACTCTTCATGCTGTTCTGCTGCAGATTCCTCTGGACTCGCATCGCTCTTTGTCACCTCCAGCGCCGATGGGCTTGCTTTGTTTTCCTGCCATGTGCTACCTGTATGTGCCTGCTGTCATGTGGGCTCAGTGACGCAGCTGCTTGACTGCAACTATGCTAGCCCCAAAGCATCGCTCAGCTCCTGCTTGCTGGCCGAGGTGCTGGTCTTCCAACATGTGTGCATCTGCGCAACACTCGCTCACAGGTACATGTTTGGGTGGCGCAATGCCAACAACCCCTACACTACCTTTGGCAGGTTTGCTGCTGTCTGTCAGCACATCTTGCACATGCATCTGCAACTGATGTGTGTGATCTGCCATCTGACCTGCAAGCGTCAAGGCATGCAGCACAGTGGTATGCATGTCGGCATGCATGCCTGCCTCCACCGTGGTTTGTACCACCTCTCTGACATTGTACTGCTGTTGTACTGCTGGTATGACATGGGGCAGGTATGAGACAGACGCTGCTGTGCGGCAGGAGGCAGACGGGTGCGCGGAGCGTGCGTATTTGGAGCTCAAGCGCTGGTGCCCTCGCGTGCTGCTGGGGATGCACGAGTTCAATGTGCATGGTGCGCACATACGCGTGCATGAGGTTGCGTGCCCGTGCTTGAGCACGCTTGAACGAGGTTGCAAGCTGCATGAGTTTGCTGTGAATCTGCTTAATCTTAGCATGTGCGACCAGGCGCCCGGTGTGCAGCTACCCTGGATGTTGTTCACCCACCAGCCAGTCAGCACCCAGCTGTCCAACCCAGTCAAACCACTCTTGACCACAGCTCGTGCCTCGCACTGAAGCGCACCCTTTCTCAGGAAGCTTTTGAAACAGTCATAAGGAAGCTGCGGGTGAAAAAATCCAATGCATACAGCACGACGAGAGCATCACAAAGCACTAGTGTAACCAGGATAATGACCAGGATATGATGCCCCCCCGGGGGTGGGTGGGTGGTTTTGGCCCGACCCCAGATTGTGGTGCCCTGGTAGTTTTATTTCTTTTCTCCCCCCAACCCTGCATACAGTCACAAAAAGTCATCTGTACTTGCATGTACTGCATGTACGTAGGCGGCAAGGGTGGTGGCGGTGCAACCATGGGGTCATCCTGCTTTCCCTGCACCTCCCTCACCATCAACTACACAGCCCTGATCCATCTGGATGCCAACGATGCTGCCCCCTCCTTCATCACCTGGTTTGACTGGAGTGAGTCATCTGATCTGATGCATCATGTGTTCAGAGTTTGCTCCGCTGCACCATGGTTTGCGTCAAGGTGCAAAGGTCTTGATGGTTCGTGCTTGGTCCAACCTTGACTGTCCAGTCTGGCCAGTCTGGGCTTCGACCCTCTGCGGCCTCCAGTCTCTGAACACAGTCGACTGTATGTGAACGCTGTAAACAAGGTTTAGTGCATCAAGCCTGATGCAAGCATTGAATCGGTTGCTGCTGTGTGTTGCCGACTTGCTGTGCAGACGGGCGCGTGGGTGGGGGCGCCTTCCAGCTGGCTTCTTTGGGCCTTGCCTTTGAGCCAGGCCATGGCACAGCGCTAGTCATTGACACCTCCCGCGTGTGGCATGGCACTGCGCCATGCACCCTGCCCACCCCATCCACAGCGTGCCCACTTCCAGCGCTTGGAGAACCATGCGCGCACAGCTGGAACACACAGTCAAAGGGGACGGGGGGTGGCGGGAGGGGCAGCAAGGCCCGCAGACCGCATGGCGGTGCAGCCGGCGCAGCAGCGCCTGTTCACACTGCACCAGAGGCGGCCGGCACTGTGGGCACAGCTATTCAGGGGCAGAAGGTGGACGAGCCAGCAGGCTGCACGCATCGTGAACACATCTCGCACCTGTTTGATGGTCCTTCGCGGCTGGGGAGCGCGCTCTTCTGCTCTTTCAAGGTCCGGCACTTCATGCAGCGCGCGCTCTCGGCGTTCGTGCAGTTTGAAGGCGGGCTGCAGGCGGCGCTCCGGCACCCAGGGGGGCCCAAAGAGGCGGCTCTATATGGAAAGGTGGAGCCCTTGTTCCAGCTGCCAGTGTCCATGGGGCCCAAGGATGAGATGCCCAGGCAGCAGCCCCTAGAAGGCTGGGTGTCCCCAGACTCGCCAGCAGCGCCAGGCAGGGGCAACAAGGCCCTCACAGCAGCTGATGCAGGGGAGGGTGCGGCTGCGAAGCGGGGACCGCTACGGCCCCGCCGGGGCAGTGCAACAGCAGCGCAGGCGCGGCAGGGACGCTCAGCTCGGGGCGCGGCAAGGCGTGGCAACCAGCCGGTGGGTGCCATGCGTTACAAGTCTCATAACTCTGCCGCCACTGGCACAGTTTCAAGCGTAGGTGCTGGCACTGCAGCTGCAAGAGCCACAGTGGTGGAGGCGACACGCAATCTCGCTGGCAATTCAACTGCAGCTGCACTGGGCAAGCTCCCGTCTGCCACGGCAGCCTGGCCCTCGCAGCCGGCACCCCTCATGCCAGGCCCCCTAAGGCGGCAGCAGGCGATACAGCCACAGCCACAGCTGCAGCCCAACCCAGCCAGCAACTCCCAGATGCAAACAACAGCCCTGCAAAGCAGCACATGGCCATGTGATCTGGCTGGGAGCAGCGCGGGGTGGCAGGCGGGCAGCGCGCGGGGCATTTCAGCAGCTGAGCCCAGCCGAACGTCCTACCTGGCCATGTCGCCTGAGCAGGCAGCTTATAGAGGAGGCATCACCCCTCAAGGCATGCCTCGCCACGACCCTGATAACCCCAAGGTGCTGCAAGGTGCTGCTACCACAACCCATGCGTCCGCGGCCAGGACCATGAGCAGCATACCAGCGCGCCCATCATTGGGCAAGGTGCAGACACACACATCCATGACCATGCCCCAGCAGCCAGCCAGCACTGGCAGGCCTGTCATAGGCACCCCAGCTCCCACCCCAGCCTACCCAGCAGGCACGACACAATGTCCCGGGACCATGCCATGCGCGCGCTGGGCCATAACCAACACTGGGCACATGCAAACCATGCGGCAAGGCAGCGGGCAGCAGCAACCGTGGGGCCCTGTGGCTCTTGGGGCTCAGCGCGCTGTAGGCCTGCCTGGCAGCGGCACGGCACAGCACAGCGGACGCACTGCCCTGGCCACAGTCACGCTCCCCAGCCCAGCGCCAATTCCTTACGCGTCAGGTGGTTTGACACGGCAAACGAATGCCCACACCTCTTGTGAAGCACGCCGTGGTGAGGGAGGGCATGCCGTCCCCATCAAGTACGCACACGAGGGCGTGCTGCAGCATGTGTTCCTGCAGCCCACAGAGCCAAGCAGCAAGACGCAACCACAACCAGCACCGCAGCTCGTGCTTACGCAAGGGCTGGTGCCTCCGCGTCAGGGCGCACAACAGCTGGTGGAGCAGCACGCATTTAATGTGCAGCCCGACACCAGGGCCGCTCAGCCCGCACATCCACAGCTGCCGCTGCCGCAGCTGGCAAGTCAATTACCCCCGCAGCACGCTGCCACTACTCAGCCCCGCCCCCAGCCCAGTGGGCCCCAAAGACAGCAGCTCACGCCAAATACCGTGCCCCAGCAGCCAGGCTCGCTAAAGGGCACTCAGCAGGCAGTCAGCGCAGGCATGTGGCTCGAGCAGCCCAAGGTTTCCATCGACATGCGCACAGACTCAGTTGGGGGGACTGTTCAAGTGAATGCGGCCTCTGTAGTTGACCAGCTGTGGCACCGCCACATGATGCAGCAAGGCCACGCCCTGCCAGGTCTACATGGTGGGTATGGGTCGGCTCAACAGCCACTGCCTAGCAAAGGCCAGAAGAAGACAGAGAGGAAGGATTGTACTATGAGCAGCAGCAACACGCCTAGCACTCCTGCTGCTGCTGCTGCTGCTGCCACACCTGCTGCAGAGGTCGCTGTGTTGCAGGAAGGAGCACCAGGCCCCCTGCAGGCAGCAGCACACCAGAGCCTGTTGCTGCCAAAGCCGGCACCACCTCCCAAGGTCACACGCATGGACAACAAACACGCGCCCCGTGTGGTGCTGCCCATGCAGGTGGTGCGGCAAGGTATGGGAACGCGCATGGACAGTACCACCCGGCGGCCTCCCTCACCACCAGGCCGCCCAAGCGGCAGTGCACCATTGGGTGGCCTCAGCCGCGCCCATGCACCAACGGCTAGCAGCAGTGCAAAACAAGCAGCGGGGACGACGGGAGGAGAGCAAGGCACAGCTCCTGCAAGCGCAGGTGGCGGCAAGTGCTCGACACAGCATATGAGTTTTACCCTATAGTTATCCACAGCGGAGTCAGGCAGCGGAGTCAGGCAGCGACAACATGGGCAGCACCACTGGGCCTGCGGCTCACGCGGAGGCGGGTTTCAGGAGTGGACGGGCGAGCAGCAAGCACGACAGCTGCAAACCAGCTGCTGCAGGTTCGTAGCTACATGCTGTGCTCGATGGTGGGGCTGCTGTGGCATCGGCTGGGATCACACGGCAGGTGCATGTGTTTCATGCATGTAACGGTGAGGCATGTGGTTAAAGAGACCGCAACTGCTGTGTGGCAAGGCAGCTGCCAGCGCCGTAGGGCTGATGACCAGTGATGAAAGGTTTGTGCACAGCTGCTCCACCATGAGACGCCGCACAGCACGTGAGGTGGTTAATCAGTTGCTGAAAAACAGAGAAAGCAATTGTGGTTTAGAGATGCAAGCCAGTGCGCAAACTATCCTGCAAACCATCTGTGCAGTTTTGCCTCCTTCTTCAGCCCTTAAGCAGGTTTGCCTTCCTGCTTTAGTTCAGTTGTAGGAGTACACGAGCCATTCCTTATGCAGGTCCAAACTACTGTGAATTTGACATCACCGGCATTAATAAGAATAACCCGCTATGTGCCGGTGCATTCAGGAAACCACATGCAGGTTGAATACATTTGTGATCCCTGCCATGCACGCGGCGTGCGCAACTTATTGGGAAGTAGCCATTCTTGGTAGCCACTCCACACGCTGTTGCATGGCGAGCAGGGGGGGCTCAGCCCCCCCCCCCTCCCCGCAAGGACACGGCGTGGTCACGGCCCACCCCACGACCCGCACCCCCCACCCCCCCACATATCAGGTGATGAAAGATGCCTGACCCGCAAATGCTTGAGCCTCCCGCGATGAAATTCGCTGTGCAAAACTATTCCACCAATGTTCATCCCATCCCCATCACATGCCATCACATGTGCAGTATGTGTGCATGGTGCAGCGACCCTACCTGACGAAGGCCTGATGCCCCAGACCTCGAACACCCTTGGACTGCGCCTGCGCGCGAAGAAATCGACATCGAGCGCATGCATCACACATGGGGATGGATTGTGGTATGGCGCCACAATTATTGGCGCTACCATTCATGCACCTGCGCTTGTTGCTGGTCCGTTGTTGCTGGTCTCCCACATATCATATTAATCTTGCATCTTGGTCTCCGGGTCACCACTGCAAGCACTGCGATGAAGCGAGAACTGCTATTGGGTGTGGGCCTGATGCTTCTTTCCCTCACGGCTGTGCATGGTGCGTGCGCACCTGTGTTGGATGTACTTCTTTCGGGTATTTTGACAACAAGCTGCGTTGCTGCGAACAGAGCATGCCTAGGAACGGCTCATGGTATTGTCCTAAGCGCTCAAAATGTTCATCATGCTGGGTGTGCTGGGTAGGTAGCCACGCGTGTGCTGAGCAGCAGCCAGCGCCTCGCAGCTGAGACTAGCTGGGGTCGGGACAACTATTCTGCAACTATTGAATTGCATGCAGAAGCAGTAGCACCAGCTTTGGCACAGCACGGGTTGGCGCCTCCATTGGGGCTGCCTTGGGTCTGTAGTGCCACTTGCATGGCCCACAGCGGCCTAGGCAGGGCCCATGCAAGATTTGGCACGGCATGCACCTACGCGATTTGACGCACGCTCTCCTGCCATTACAAAAACGGCGAAAATTGGTGCCATCCCTTAGCTGCGCACCTACTGCTGACTCGTGTTCCTGACCTGCCCAACCTGCACTACCCCACGCAGCTGGGCCCAAGTCTGGAGGGGGTGGCAGCCCGCCACCTGTGACCCGCACACTGGTGAGTTTGACTTGACTTGTTACAGCGTTTCCCATTAGGGGTGCTGCCATTCCCTGATCTTCCTGTGGATCAATTGCTTCCAGGCCACACGGTGAGTTTGGCAGGTGTGCATGGTGACCCTGTCCCTGCATGACCCACTGGGTCTCACCAGTCACCAGTGCCTCACCAGTCACACCTGCAGCCTATCGATGTGCTGCTCGCGGCGCGTGGGCTGAGCATTACACGACTGCAGCATGCTGCTGTGGCATTCAATCTCTGCCACACAGATCTGGGCCGATGAGTTCAGGCCATGCACCGCACCCGATTGCATCCACGGGGGGATCAACACCACGAATTGGAGCTTCGTGGTTGGAGATGGATCGGGCCAATGGAACCCAGGTACAGCACCTGGCACTCATCGTATTCCAGTACAAGTTCTACCAGTACATGGCATGTTCTATGGTCTTTAGGAGATTCTAGTTGATGGGCTCCGGCAAGCAGATGAATTTGTGAAACGCCACGTTGTTATTATTGTTATTATTAAGTTCTACAGGTACACGGCATTGCACATGAGGATCTGCAGGCTGGTTCATGCCAGCCACCCAGTGTGCTGGGGGGTTCAGTACTGTGCTCAGTACTGTTGATTCACGTGGATCTAACCCACATTAGTACTGCATGCCAGTGTGAACGAGGGAACAGGCATCGTGTGGTGGAAGCTGGGTGCAAACGGTTTTTCACCATTTCACCGTCTTTCACCTGCCGGTCCTGACTTGGCTCTTGGCTGAGAGATCGGAACATTTATCCTGTGTCGCCCCCGTTGCTCCACCTACAGCAGGCGTTCTATCTGAGCGTCACGTGCTGACAGCTATGCCGCCGCTGCCCGCTGGGGGACCGTGAACAGGCTGTGCACACCCCATCATGTCCGCCCCACACGGCGAGGCGCTGCAAACACATGTAAACATGTATGCATCGGGCGTGATGTGTGCACCCGCGCAGGCTGGGGCAACAATGAGCTGCAATGCTACCTCGCAGACCCCTCCGTGGCCAGTGTCGTGGCGGATCCCAACGAGCCAGGGGACGGCCTGCTCCAGATCGCTGCCACATACGTGAATGCCGGGTTCACGTGTGACAATCCGGTGCGTCACACATTCGCTCCAGTGATATTTGGGCCAAGACGTACTGTAGTATGCGCGCTATGTGTTCACTTGTCTTGTCGTTACATTGTATGCCCGTGTATTTGTGGTTGACGCCAGGTTAAGCACGGTCAGGCTCCAGCATGCATTTAAGCACCTTGTTGTTATCACCCTTATTGTGTTGTCAAACTGCCTTACAACATTCCCTCTCTTGGCGTGCGCGCCCTGGCTGCCCCTCCGTCACATGGAGTGCGCAGGGCCCGGCCAACGCGCCCCCTAGCACGCGCAACTGGAAGAGTGCCAAGCTGGTGACTCAGAACAAATGGAACTTCCTGTGGCAGGGCACACCAGCCAGCGCACAGGCGGTTGAGATCGAGACGCGTGTCAGAGTGCCCCTTGGTAAGACCTAGGGCTGCTTCGCGGGGCAAGGTTTCTCGCCGCTTGTTTGCTGGCTGGCATGATGGGCTCTGCCTGCCCTGGTGCCGATGCTGCCTGCGTCTGCATTGAGCCAATGACCGCCTGTGCAACGGGTCCAGAGTGCTGGCCGTGTTCTACTGCTGTGGGTTGTACCGCTGTGGGTTGTACCGCTGCGGGTTGTACTGCTGTGGGCAAGGGACGTGACGCCCTGTGCGGGCGGCCCCTGCACTCTGCTTGCCATTTAGCAACATCTGTGGCTGCAACCCGTCAATCGAATGCTTGATGAGACGGAGGACGTGCGCGCATAGTGACTTGACTTGTGGGTGGCAATGGCATGCTGCCGCTTGCAGCACGTGGCTCGTGGCCAGCCGCATGAATGATGGGAGACAACCAGGCGGCAGGTGCGTGTGCGCCAAGACAGCACAGTCAGCCTCATCATGACTGCTTTGAAGTTGCATAAGTTTCATGACTACGGTATGCTGCATTCGTTGTTACCATATAACAGGCAAGTGTTGCCAAGCACCGATACACAAACAAGCGCATTTGTCATCTTGTGTGTTGCTTCAGCTGGCAAGTTACCCATACGGTGCATGCAAGGGTTATGAAAAGGCCTCAGTGACATCAGCCAACTAAGTTGCGGTGTGAGGCGTCCAACTAACCTCATGTTCCACCGTGCAAGACATCCCTTGCTGACCAACCCAGAGCTTACCGTCAACTACACTGCACTGCTGTACCGCTCCCGTACTGCTCCTGTACCGCAGACACGGGCCCGCTGTACGGCGGCTGGTGCTCTAGTGGGGAGATTGACATCATGGAGCACATCAACAGGTGAGGTATTCTTAGGTATTCTTACCTTACCAAAATTACCTGTAATATGTTCTTACGTATTCGTACCTGCCCAGCATGCCACTCATATTCAAATGATGACATCATGGAGCTCAGTGCACAGGCCGCTTGGTGGCTGCTTGTGGGCACAGGCACATGCATGCTGAGGATGGATGTCCTGCTTCCGCTATTAGCCAATCTTTCATAACTGCTTGCTGCGGCCCATCATGCATCATGGACCGGTGGTCAATCGTCTATGTTCATTGCCACAAACAAAGGCGTGCTGTGAATTCAGCCTCCATAACTGTGTACTTATTACCAAGTCCATTGTGCCTTTCACCACGTGCTGCCTGCAGTAACAACTGGTTCAAGGGCAGCGCGCACTGGGGCGGCAACAGCACTGGTGCGTGTCACATGCCAAGATTGCCAACCTGTGTTGGTTCACCTTGTTGTCATGGCTTGCATGACACAGCCCTTTTGTGCCTCGTAAGTCCTTCCAGATCAAAGCGCCAGCAGCCAGAAGACCCCCAACCACTGTCGTGACCTCCGTGAGCACCTGGCATGCCACAACAGCTGTGCCAGCAACATCAAGCTGAGCTGTTAGTGTCCCGTCTCTGCACATCTGCAGCTATAATAATTAAACATAACCATCTATATTAAATAAAAAAACACATCTGCAGCACCTGCGCCTGGCATACATCATACAGCGCACATCGTACGTACCTCCCCCTTCAGCTGCAGTACGGCTGTTTGTACTGCTGACTTGCTGCGCTGCTCGCAGGCAATGATTGGAACAACTGCAGTACGTCAGCCGACGTGAAGGCTTACACGCCCAGGCGCTCTGATGCCGGAGCCTGGTACACCTTCTCAGTTATTTGGAGGCCCTCATCCATCTCCTTCACTATGGAGGGTGAGCTCTGAGCTGTGTTTATAGGTGGACATCAGTAGCATTACTGGTGGGGGCACCGTTGCATTTCAAGCTGGTCACACCGACATGGGGTTCCACCCCCCGCTGCGGTGCTGCTAGTAGAACATAGCAGCACATACCATAGCATTGCACACATATCCACCGAGCATGATGGCGAATGCCTGCCTATGGAGCTTGGCAAACCTCGATCTGTACTGACACGCGACAGGTGTACTGTGCTGGGTTGGTCACGCGCACACGCAGGTGTGACCTACTCCTCGACCACGGCCCCCTGGTATTCCAGCCATGCCCTGGGCAACCCTCTGGCCCCATTTGACCAGCCTTTCTACCTGATCCTGAACCTGGCCATGGGAGGCAATTATCCAATGAGTGAGGGTGAGTGAGTGAGCAAAGACGACTTATGGCACCGAGCTGCGGCCTGAGCAGCTCAGCTCTGGGGAGGTGGTGGTGTGTTGAGGGGGAGTGGTGTGGTTCTGCCCTGCTTCTGCGAACAAAACCATGCATCTTCTCGGCTCTGAGCAGCAGCTGTAGTCATGGAGTCAATTGGCCTGGTCGGATGCCTGCAGCGGTTGTCGGACATGTCTGCCACAGTGCGCACAGGCTGCAGCAATATACATGAGTGCCTAAGCAGCACACAGCCTGACCTGTTTTGGACAGACACACATGCGTGTTGCTGGACGGCATGGCGTGCCTCGCAGGCGGGCCGACCACCCCCAACACAAATGGGGGCCAGCCCTGGTTGTACCAGGTTGACTATGTCAGAGCCTACCTGTACCCCGTGGGTGCTTGAGCTGTACCCTGCCGGTTCGGGGCACAGCCAGGCATGAATCTTGGAGCACATCGTCCTTCTTGAAGTGCGGCAAGCCGGTATTGCCCTGCCTGCGCCGACACATTTTCTTCGGACGCCCCAAGGTTCAGCAGTGCGAACATGACTGTGCCAGCTGCCGGCCATGCATGGTCTGCCGCCTTGCATGCACTTGCCTGACATGCAGACACCACCTATTGGATGCACAGCCACTTGAATGGGGCCACGCGGTGATATGCAAGTACCAGGGTTACAGCCACGCGCACCTGGTACTAGAGCTAGGAGGCTAGGAGACAGAGGGCAGGGCTGCAATCTGGCCTGCGATGGCGACCAGTAACTACATGGTGGGCGTGCGTAGGACCTGTCTCTGCCTCCCGCCCCTGCAGCAGCTGCAGGCCTAGTAACGGGGAGCTCCCATGGGCTGCTGGAAAGGTAGTGCATTGTTTGGGTTTTGGACCTACAGCCGGGCACTGGTGACCATTGATGAGGCTGTTACAACACGTGCATGACGGACATGCGCTGGCCAAAGGAAACCGGCAGCAGCAAACCAGATACAAGCCTATTCCCAGCTTGCAAGGCTGCTATATGAACTGCACGCACACACTCATTGGTGTAACACATACAATGACCAACCACAACTGAGCTGCACAGGTAGTCCATGGGCTCCGGCAAGCAGATGAATCTGCGAATCGCCATGTTATTATTATCATAACCAAGCTGCACACTACGACCACTATGCGGCTTGTGTGTCCCTTGCGGCCAACGTCATGGCAAGCACAGGCAAGTGTGGGCGGCTGCCAGCATTTGTATGGGACCTGGCACAGCTGGTCATCACAATCCTGATCCTGATCCTGGTTAGGCTTGGGCTCACAGTCATCAGCAGTGGGGTCATGGACCTGGTCACGGTGGGACACCTCAGTGGGCGCGTTGCGCAGCTGCACTGGATCAGGCATGCCGTCACAGACGCCAAAGAGGCAGCAGGTTTCGGTATCTGCTGCGCCCATACACCTGTCAGGTACCATTGATGACTAACCACCATTCTGCTGCGTGCCCCACCAGCCACAGGCCCCCACAGGCCCCCACCACAGGTGTGTTGCATGACCAGGTCAGGAACCACGAGAGCGCTACCGTGGGGAGGATGAGTGAGGGGAGGAGCCGCCACGCTGTGGTAGTCCACCCTATGCCCTACACCCTCCCATCCTCAGGGACGTGGCGCAGAAGTGACCATCGGCATGCTGCGTACCTGCATGTGTGCGTTGCAGGAGGGGCCTCAATGCGTGCATTACAACTGTTCCAAATCCATAAGTGGGCTCATCAGGGCTTCGTCCCCCCGTTAGGTGGCCCGTCTACTGCATATGATGTGTTAACATGCTGTCCAAGTTGAGGCAGGCGGTTCGGCTCCGACTACGTGCAGCCTGGCTGCTTGCTGCATAGCTATGAGCTGGACCATCAGAGCCTCCTGTCACATGTGCCACCCGCTGTAACGCTGTGTGTGTGGATGTGTGAGGGTGATCCTTTTCGGGTTTGCATCGGCTGTTCCCTTAAGTCCCTTGTAAACTGCGGGCTAGTTGACACAAGAACTGAACAGCTTGGGACCACAGGTTATAGTCATGGTCGTGGATCATCTGCTGGTGCGGCAACTGCATGGGATCGTGATGCTGACTACATACCTGATCGATTGCTAACTGTGGATCGTTGGCACTTGTACACAGCGGTGACGCTGAACGGTCTCACAGCGAGCACGCGCGTACACAGGGTGTTTAGATGGCGCTCAAGTTGTGCAGACATGTGTGCCTGGGCCAGCGCGTGGTCTTTCCTGTACCCTGGCGGGCAGCATACACAGCATGGGGTCAGTTGCATGTACCACGCGCCTCGGCATGGCACAGCAGCGGGCCTGTGTGTCTGCCCGAGGCAGCATGGGCACTTAGGGGCTACACTGCTGTGGTACCCAAGCGGCTGGGCGTGCGAGCTCAGTGCTGGGGCTTCAGCGAGCCCCAGCTCCCACCACTTCCAGAGGGGCTGGATGATGACCAGACATACTGGGCGGAGGTGGTACAGGATCTGAATGGGTGCGTGCATGATTGCGCAGCCCTGATGCACATGGTGGTGCGCTGCATGATGCCAGTTTGGCATGGGCTGAGAGCGTGGGTCTCACTGTGCACACCACGTGGCCCGCTGTGGGCTATGAAGTGCATCCGCCGCCATGCCTGACGTGTACATCATCACTTGCATCACTGCATGACACATGAACCAGCCTCCTGTACCCCACTTGGTTGACTACTTTGACCAGAACATGCTGAGCCTTGCCAGTCGATTGGGGGATTGGTTTGGGTTGTTGCCCTCAATCGTCAATGAACCAGATAGCCTGTGCTGAATTGCAGATGGCATATCTCATACCCCCTCATACCCCACCGCCATGATGGCGGCATGAGCCATGATGCGCATCGTTTCAACCTTTGGAATGTGGTGCCCCATGATGTGCCCCTGTTGCATGGAGGCATCATTACATTATTGCACGTGTGCTATCTCATCGGGAGTCATGGAAGGGACTGATTGTGAGGAATCGCAGCACCTCGTCTAACGGGAAACGCTGTAACAAGTCAAGTATCTCTGCTTGCTGCAGGGATGGAATGTTCAACAAGCTGAAGGAGGAACTGGACTTCAAGTCCATGTATGGTCTGCCACAGTAAGTGGACAGCTGGTACCAGATCTATCCTTGATCTTGCTGCTTCCCGCCCCCTGTTGGCATTGCCTTTAGCAGTCTCTTTGTCAGCTGCAGTGCAGACGCCTGCATGATATGTCATACTTTGTGTGTCACGTGCAGTGCACTGGTACTCATGGTATGAACGCAACAATTTCTCAGATGGTGTTTGGATATTTCAGAACTACATTCGCTGTCTTGTGTGCTTTGTTGCTGCATCTTTACCCATGAAGCCTGATGGCGTCATGCCCGGTGCCCCTGCTGGTGCTGTCTTGCCAGGGATCCAGATAAGCTGGGCATCTCTTCCTGGCCAGACTGGCAGGAGGCCAAGAGCACGTGGCCGCAGCACGCCATACTCATGCAATTCGGCCCGAACGTCGAAGCCATCGGCATTGACGCATTGGTGGGTCAGCTGAAGGGGCTGATCTGCACCCTGCATGCACAGCAGTCAACACAGGTGGCGATCAAAAGTTCATGATGCATCCTTGTAATGCGCTGTGTCATAGTTGTTATGTGCCGCACCCACACATGCGCTGGTGCATCGCAGCCTGCTGTTGCCAGCATCCGTTGTGCAGGAGATCTGGCCATCTTTGATACTGTGCCTGATACTGTGCCTGATACCGTGTCTGATACTGTGCCTGATACTGTGCTGCAATGATCTGGCTGCAGGCAGTCACAGCCTATGCCGGGATAAACCTGTCGCTCCCATCTGAGGAAACAGAGTCTCCAGCCATCCTGGTACCTCGGGTTGTTATCCCGCTACAGAGCCTTCCTATCACCGTCAAGGCTTTGAATGATGAGGGCATTGCTGTGGTACGCACTCAAAGTTTCTCTGAGTCAAGTTCTAAAGTAAAGCACCCCAGTATGCACCCATCAGGTGCTCAGCTATGCATCCATGGGGATGCCACTTGTCGGCCGTACGCTCATGCATGTGTGCATGTATCACCAGAATGCCCACACTATGTGATCGGCGTGTCCTGGTGGCGGTAGAGAAAGCAACATCTAAACAGCATCGGGCCAGATGCTGGTCCAGCAAGTGTGGGCTGTCTGTTGTCCCCTGCAGTCATACTACCGTGAGGTGGCTCCTGAGGACTCAGACAGTGAAGAGGAGTCCAAGAAAACTCGCCAGCACGTGTTCATCTCCTCCATGGTGCGGCCTGCTCCAATACAGCGCAATGTGGAATGTGGTGCACATGGCAGTGGGGTACTACCTCTGAGAGAAAGTCCCAATTTCATGGTGCACCTCCGCCACGATTTGACCTTTCCTCTATATTGTCGTAACCATGACGATACCATGCTGACCGGCCTGCATACAGGACATGCCTGCACTGCCAGAGACGTTGCAAGGCCTCACGGACGAGCAAGGCAACCCTCTGTGGCTGGAAGACTCTTCGGACACAGCTCTGCCTGTGGCAGGTACATCAGGGGGGGGACTTGATGGTGTACGCTGCTGTAGCCTTTTCTTTGGTCTGGTCCGTGATCGCACTGGCCAGCAGTCTTGATGGGCAGTTGCAGTGTGCGTGCAGCAGGACGTGGGCGGGAATTCTGAAAGGAGCGCTTGACGCTGTTGGCTGACTCAGGTGCAAGCCACAGGCTTGAAGCATGGTTTCCAACGCGTGGCCTGACGTGGTGTGCAATTAGAGTTCTCAATCAGAGTGTGCTGGCTCCACAACCCAAATGCCAACTGTGGCGCAGGCGTGTACGAGACAAAGCTCGGTTACACGCTCATGGTGATGCGGCGTGAGACCATGACCATCTTTGTGTCGGAGAACCTCACGGACGTGCGTGCTGGGGCTGGGGTCTTCAGCAATCAGCTTGCAGATGGTCATAGGCTGGCAGATGGTCGGAGGCTCAGCAGCTTAAGCATGGGCAGGATTTGGGTTGCAGGCTCCGCATCTGTGCAGGCGTGAGCATGGGGGTTTGCTGCAAGGGTGCCCACAAGGCGCATGCTGTGTCCCTGCACGGAATGGTGGTCAGGCAGCATGCAGTAGTATGCTATGCTGTGGCGCAGTGCGCTGGATTGGGTTTGGAGCACACTGGCTCAGGTAATGATTGTGTGCAGTCTATGTGGTGCTGTCTGTGCTGCAGGATGTACTTGTGAGCAAGCTGCTGGCCACAGGCGTGGCACCACCACTGCGCTACCACAACCAGAGTGTCAGGGGACTGCGGGTCAGTCACTCTGACACGTGTGATATCTGCACATCTCACTCAACTGTACTTGCGTACATCACCCGAGGCTTGCATGCCTGATGCATTGCCTGCCAGGATTTGCACCGCTTGTGGCATGGCAATCAGGGAATAGCAGCACTCCTTCAAATGGAAAACGTTGTGACAAGTCAGGTTGTGGCGTGGCATGGTGGGTGGTGGTGTCTGTCTGCAGGGGTTGGATCACCTGCGGAACTTGGTCAGGCGGGCGGGCGTCTGCAAGCACACTTCCTCGTACCAGCACCAGGACCCCAAACAAGGCTTTGTGCACAAGGCATGTGGTGCTGCGTTGGTCTTTTGCATTGGATGTGGCTGAGCAGGAAGCACAGGGATCAGGAAGCACCCTGCATGCACCAGACGCTTGGTGTTCGTTCGTTGTTCTCAGCTTTTTCTGAGCTGCTTTGTATCATCAGCTTCTTTTCAGCTGCCAGGACCTTGGTGCCGCCCTTGCCCCCTCACAGGTCAAGAGGGACATGTTCCATGACCGGAACCCTGACACTGTGCACATCCAGATGGTGAGTGGCTCATCTGCAACGACCTATGTGTTGTGTGGGTTTGCATGCCTCCACCTGTGTGGGATTGCATGCCCCTCCATCTGGTCAATCATGTCCTCACTCAAATGCTCTGGGTGATGCAGGTGCCAGAGGTGGGGGCAGGTACACGGCCACGGCCCCCAAATGTGCAGACCTTGGGCCTCCTGGGGCTCGTGGATGTGGCTGGGTCTGAGCCGCTCCTGGTGCGTGGCAGCTAGTAGTATGTATGTATGTATGTATGTATGTATGTATGTATGTATGTATGTATGTATGTATGTATGTATGTATGTATGTATGGATGGATGGATGGATGGATGGATGGACCCTGCTGTGTGCATGCACTGCCACTGACCTGCTTCAAAGGCTGCCGCACAATAGTTTGGCAATGTGGGCATGCACCTCACTCCCTGAGTGAAGACTGGTGCCGTTCCTGCTGTTGAAATGTGTGCTTTACTCACATGTGCTCCTCACGGACTGGCATGATGGCCCCCATGCCCGGGCTCTCTTTGATTCCATACATCACAACACCACTACCAAAAAGGGACCTCCGGTATTAAGTGCATATGACCTGTCCATTTCAAGGCGCAAAGTCATATCATATGGATTTAGGCCAGGACTTTAGCCTTCCTCCTCATACTGTGCTTTATGATCACCTGCAGGACTTTGTGATGGACCGCAACGTGTACCAGCTGCCCCGCCGGTGGCTGCGATCACAGCTCGTGTCACCTCCCCCACCCAGCCAGGCCCTCCTCATCAACAAGGCTGTGCAGCATCTGGCCACGACAGACAAGGTGTGCACGAGTGCTGTGTACTCAGACACTGTGCAACTGTGCACTGATACGCTGTGTAGAGTGCTGTGCACAGCCCTGTGCTGTGCGCCTGTGCCTCGTAGATGGCTTTACGGTCGACCAGCTCAGCATGGCAGTGCCAGCATGACGTGTAGTGTGGCCATCTGTTTGATCTCTGCAGAACCTGGTCGTGTGTTTTTCTTTGGTGCTCCCAGGGAATCCTGCGGATGGATGTAGGCATGGCGCCCCTGAAGATCCGAGATGTGCTTGACTCACCTGAAGGGACGATCAGCATCGATTTCTTCCTGGTACGGCATGGGGCTCGTATGCAGCATGGTGTGATGATCGCAGGTGCCTTGACCTGCTCAGACTGACATGGCCCGTCGGACTGATGTGTCGATGTGGCTTGCATGCCTGACACAATTACGATGTAGGATACTGATGCCCAAGCCCTTTCACCAGACAAGAAGTAGAATAGTCAGCTTCATGCTCGTAGTGCTTACCCTCGGTGCTTACCCTGTCATTGTACGGAACTTTATGGCAGGTGCTGGCCAAGCACCTGCTCCCCCCTGTCATCGTGCTGCTGACAGGCAGGGAGGGTGGCGAACACCATGGGCCTCTTGCCACTGCGCTGGTACAGTACATCTCAAATGAGTGGCGGCAGGGCGAGGTACGTCCTGCCCTTCAGGACTTGCAGCTTGTACAATAGTGAAGCCACATTTGGTTTCGGAACAGTTTCTGGAGGGGCATGATGCCTGGCATGATGCATGCCCCTCATGTGTTTTGACATGTGCTGCAGATCTGGATGCCATGCGTTGGATGTGATGTTTGCAGGCCATCAATGTGGATGCGTGGGTGGCCAACCTCATGGCAGCACAAAAAGCCATCCAGGAGGTTGTCGCAATGGATGTCACAGAGTGGGTGGATTGCGGACTTGGATCACTGCATGTAACGCCGCATATGGTGCATACTCTTGTTATGCATACTGTGCTCGAGCTGTATCACATTCAAGGCGGCTCATCGACTAGCCTGTGAGGAAGTCTAACCACACAAATGTGTGTTCGTTTGTCGGCGTCTTGCACGTGGCACTTCCATGATCCTGGCTCTGGCATGCATTTCATTTACCTCCTCTGTCCTCCTGTGCCAGTTGGCAAGCCATATCAATTGCAGTTACTGTTCCGTCTGCATGTGCAGGAGCGATGATGGAGCGTTTTTTGTAGATAGGGTCGACAAGATGCAGATCAGGATTGAAGCGTCAGGGCAGCACCCCATCACCTACTACAGGAAGTTGGCAGAGGCAGAGACGTGGCAGGACTTCAACGGGTGGGGTGATCTGCAGCATCAAGGCCCATGCGGCACACTATGCTTGACTGTGGTCTCGTGCATTGTACGCCAGAGGTAGTGCTTGATTTCTGCTTCCATATTGCAGGACGAAATGAGTACAGGCTGACCTGTTCAATACCTGGCTGATTTCTGACTGGCCTGTTCAACACCTGGCACCTCCCTGGCTGGCCTCTTGTACACCTGGCTGATCAACAGGTGGGCATGTGCGCGTGAAGAGAGCATCCTGGGCATCAGCCCTGCCCTGCTGTCTCAGGAGGTGAAACAGCTGGCAGCAGCCAAGAAGAAGCTGCAGGACGTGATCGAGAAGGAGGTGCTTTACTGGGTCGAGGTCTACCACACACAGTCAACCATGACAGCCAAATCATTCAGACCACAGGTGGGCCCACTGCACTTGTTTTCAGTTATCATAAACCACTTTTGCGGGTAATCATAGCTGCTGTGCCTAGGTTCACTGTTTTTTTCTAGCACAGCCAATGCCTCTCTGCCATGAGCATTTCCAAGGATAGCTTCAAGTACATCATGCTCAAGGGCTCATTGATGCTTTCTATAGCCTGGCGATGGTCTGCACACATGGATTTGCTTGCACGCTGCAGCTGGAGGCGGACGCAGAGGAAGGGCTCCTTGCCATTGATGTAAGGCGACCTGCCATGAGCTGCCACCTTCACTGAAACTGCAACTGCAACTGCAACTGCAACTGATTGCATGCCGTTGCACGCCTGCGTGAGCGTTGTTAAGCAACAAACGTGTGATGGCTGCCGTGATGCTCACCCCCACCTGCACATCTTCAACCTGCAGATCAGCGACGCTGTCAGGCGCAAGGGAGAACCAGAAGCCAACGATCGCCTCCTGAAGGTGGAAAGGCACAGCACAAATGCAGAGGGGGAGCCGGTCCAGTCCAAGAGCAGCACTTTGTTCACCACACAGGCCATCCAGAAAGCACTTGATGCGTACCTTGAAGTTCTACAGGCAGCTGAGAAGAAGGTATGCCCCTTCTGTCTCTTGCTGCCAGCTGTACAGGGGGTATGGATCCGCTGGGTTCAACTATTGAGCAGACGCATGTGTGCTTGGTTGCTAGTGTAATGGTGCAAATCTGGGGGTCCAGCACAACGGGCTGCCCACCTTTCTTAACCACTGGCCAACCTTGGATGCTGCAGATCGCAGCTCACCTCAAGGCACTGAACAAGAAGCTCAAGCCGCTGGTGATGGACCTAGTGCTGGCGGCTGAGCTGTCGGTGGTCTCGGAGGCGCTGCGCGAACACACCCTGGTGCGGCTTTGTATTCTCTGATCATCTTCATCCATTAGACACTAAGGAGTTGTTGTCTCTGGTTGCCGCTGACACGTTGTATGTTGCTGTGCGCGATCTTATGACGCTCGCCAATGTGGGCCTGTTGTGCTGCTCCCTGGCTCTGGCTGCAGATGGGCTTGAAGCGGGGCATGTGTGTGCCGACTCTGGAACCTCTGCCTCCATCAGACGGAGCCAAGGTGAGTGTGGTGCCCTTGTGGTGGCAATTACAGTCTGAGTCGATGCGTTCTTTACAGATCAGCCTTGCAGGGCACACGCGAAAATCATCGTCATGCGGCCAGTACACTAGTTGCACATTAGTCACACAACAGTCATGCTAGTGTGTGCTGCTTGCAACTGAAACCTGCGCCTACGGTATACTGATATCGTGCTGAGTTTGGCTGTTGCTGCCGTACCGCTGCCAACATGTGTGACCTGCGTGTGACCTGTGTGTGGCCGTGACAGGCGGTACGCAGCTCCATGGAGATCACTGATGTGTGGCCCTACTTCTGTGACAAGGGTGATCCCACTACAGTGGGGAACGAGCTGACGCTGGATGGCATGGTGCTACTCACAGGAGCCAACATGGCAGGTGGGTCGGATCGGCATGGGATGCGTGGTATGAGCGCATCTGCCAGCTGTAAGATGCACCAGCTTTTTGTAGCTCCCAGACTGCACAACTACATCTCAGGTCCCCAGAGTCCCTGCTGCACTCTCCAAGGTGCCAAGAATTCCCATACTCAGTGTGCGCTACACCACGCCAGAGCGCTGTGCTGCCGCTTCAGGTGAGGTGCGGCTGTTTAAACTCCTGCGGTGTACCTCCTGATGTGCATTGCGCGCAGGCAAGAGCACGCTGCTGCGGTCGGTTGGCGCGGCCGCGCTGCTTGCAAACTGCGGGCTGATGCTGCCCGCCAAGGCCGCGCACGTGCCATGGTTCGATGCCTTCATCCTGCGCAACTTTAGTGGGGACTCACCCCAGGAGGGCAAGAGCTCCTTCATGATCGAGTGTGAGAACGTCAGGTGCGGGCCGCCACTGTTGCTCGAGGGTCTATGCGCACTGTGTTCCTGCAGCCTTGACCGCGTATGGTCTGGTCCTGTTTCGGTCATGTACCACCTCGTTCCTGGTCGGTGCTGCGACTGCTGCGGACCGTCGCTTGACGCCAACTCGAGGCCCTGCCTTGACGTGATGTAGCATGTTCACGGCATGAGCTTCCTCCACAGTTTCCAGATGTGTGATGTGCCTAGTGGCCACGTTCGCTGGAGCTGTTCCGCACCCGCACCAGTTACGTGCGCTGCCGTGGCGTTCCTGTCCCACCAGCTGACGTGCACCCATGTCTGCCCGCCACAACTTGTGTGTGCAGGGATGTGGATGAGACAGCCACTGCCAGGTCGCTGGTGCTGCTTGATGAGCTGGGCAAGGGCACAGAGGTGCAGTCGGCGACTGCGTTCTGTGCAGCTGTCATGGAGGAGCTGTGCCAGCGGGGTTGCCTGGGCATCTTTGCCACACACCTGCACGACCTGGTGAGCCCAGCATACTGTGCAGCGGAATTTTACCGAGATCGTGCTGAGACTGTGCTGTAATTAGTACTTTCCAAGACTAATACCAAATGCATTGGTGCAAGGGCTGGTCCAACCTGAAGCTTTTTGCCAAGGCCCCGCATTTGGCTTTCATACGGATCCTGTTCAGCGTTCATTGGTGTATGACAGCCCACCACCACCACCACCACTCTATCTTCTTCCACCGCAAACAGGTGGACGATTTAGAAGGCGTCAAGGGCGTCCGTTTCATGCGCATGGCCCTCGAGGCAGTAGACGTCAACAAGAACGGTGCGCACGCGGCAGCCAACGGCAGTTCATGGCGTGCATGGGGGGGTGCATGCCATCGTCGCCATGCGGCATGTAATCAACTGGCATGTTAAGCAGCCATGTATGCACCCGGGTAGGTAGGCAGGCAGGGCTATGCAAGCCCACTGACTTGTTGCAGGCTTACATGTCCCTCAGTAGATGTGCTGCGGTACCCTTTTTATGTGATTTAGATTGAGCCAATCTTTGAAGCTGATAGCAGTGGAATGGGCTCATCATGTGACCTGTTGTGCCTGATCCTTCAGCAGCAAGCTCCAAGCTCACCTCCAAGGGCTGGGCTGGCAATTTGTGTGCCCTTGCGCAGGCCTGCATGTGACGGCCGAGCCGACGTGGCGCGTGGAGGAGGGCGTGTGCAAGGACAGCCTGGCATTCACCACGGCACTGAATGAGGGCGTGGCAGCGGACGTGGTCACCCGCATGCTGGATGTGTACGCGCAGCTAAAAAACGGCCAACCGCTGGAGCAGCCAGGCAGTCAATGCAGCAACTGAGTCCCAGGGTTCAGGTCCAGTGTGGTTGTTTTGGTGAGGCTAGTTCGTGAGGCTGGGCCTTGACAACCAAATCTGCTGTAGCAAGGGGCAGCCCAAGACAGGGCAAAGTGTAGCAGTGTGACTTGGGACGGGCATGCACAATAAAGTGGTGTGTGCGTGACTGTGTGTGTGTGGCATCTCCCTCTCCTCTCTACCTCTCACCCCCAAGTTTCAGGTGGTACGATTGGCACCTCAAGATGGCACCCAGTCACATTTCACGGTCTGCACAGGGCATGCTTGATGACAGCAAGACCATGATTTGTACCCTGCAGCCACACTGCTGCTCAACATTGTAAGGACCTGCTTGCAGCTGTCATCTCATGGTTGGAAGCCGGCTGCACGCACCCGCCCGCCATCAGAAACACACGCGCCCACATCCCGTGCATTCAACGCTGAGTTATGCAGTCCCCACCCAACCAGACCGTGCAAATCCGCATGTGTATCAGCGGACTCGAGCAGGTCATCATAAAGTGCTCAAGGGCCTTGCATGCAAGCGTGATATGCATGCAAGCGTGACACTTCCGTGAGGTAGGTGATGTAAGTGCAGCCAATGCTGGACAGCATAATCGCTGTATATGTGAGCTCGTCTTGCTCCCACAGTGCAGGGTTTCATTATTGACTTCCAACTGTTGAACCCATTGGAATGCATGTGCAGAGATAGCCCATGGTAGCTTCGTAACCATGAGCTAGGGGGCTTGCGGACACATCCGCGCCCCGCCAGGGCGCTTCTTTGAAGATGCAGGTGAGTGCTGCAACTGAGAAGCTTTTGTGCATATAAGCTGCACTGAAACATTGCTTGGGCAGTCCTGGACGTGTTTGCGCGATTGGACGCGGGGGCCAATGGTACCTCTGAATTCGGCATGTTTGCACGTTCCTGGTTGCTGATCAACTTTTGTCCATGTTGAAAATGGCTAGGGACTGATGTACTTGGTGGCTTGTTGCAGACTCTGGGCGGAGACCTGGACTTTGGGTTTGTGCCGCGAACTGTGGTTTCGGACCTGCAAGACATTGGCAATTGGAAGGTGCGGACATTCCATCTTCATGGGCTCGGGGTCTCGCACACAGGTTTTGCTATGAAGTTGGGTTTGCATGACGACGCAGATTGGCACTGTTGCTGCACACAGAGCTCCCAGTGATGATCAATGCTGTGTACATTTGTCCTCCTCGTGCAGTCGCGAGCCAATGCCATAGACCAACTCCAGAAGGCACTGCGAGATGTTGGGGATCGATCTCAGCTTCTGCCGGGGCTGCCGCGCTTCGTGGCCTTCCTGGTACAGCTCGTGTCTGGTGAGGGGAACTCGAGAGCATAGCTACACGACTGCCATTATGCACGCCATGCTCCAGGTTGTACGCGTCAACACGCTGCAGGCGATGCGAGAGCGCTCCTGCATGAAAACCAGGTTCACATGCTGGGTCATGCAGTGGGGTTGTACAGCAGACAGACGATGCATGTACATGGGGGCACGGACAGATAATGCAAGCACAGGAGCACCCTGGCCCTCCGGCTGGTCCTGGAATGGTGCATGTACGCACACATCCACAGGGCCGTCCGCAGGGGTGTGCCTACAAGTGCACGAGCAGGACGGGCAATGAAACGCATGCTTGCATGCACCTGCACCACACTTTGACCGCAGATCCCAACTTCAAGATCGCCGTCAGCTCCATGCAGATCCTGGGTGACTTGGTCACCAAGGTCGGCCGCGACATTGAACCGCAGCTCAAGTGCGTGGCGCTGGAGCACGCATCGCCCGCAGCATGTAGCACATGCTGTCCATACACTGCATGCCTATAAAGCTGTGTCGAAGCTGCCAGGCTTGCATAGCATTTGCAGCAGTATGGGCCTGGATGGCTATCACCAATGTCAGCCTCAAAGGGGGAGTCCAGGTTAGCTTGCGGGGCCATATCATGCGGACCTATCTCGCATAGCAGCTGCTGCACCCACTGCGAGTTGTTGCACTCGCACCTTTGTATGTGCAGGACCATCATCCCCACACTGGTGGAGAAATTCAATGACACCAAAGTGCTCGTGCGCAGCGCAAACATGAAGGTGGGGTCGCTGGAGCAGTTTTCGCAGCAGAGCGTGCAGGCCGCAGGGCAGCAGCATGCGCCTGCTGCATTGCTCTGCAGGATAGGTCGCACAGCGCATAGCAGGGAGTCTAAACAGAGGAGGCACGGCACAGCCGGGGCATGGGGACGCTCTATTGGGGTCTTATGGGAGGTCGAGCCCTGGGCACAACCTGTATTAGATTCGGGCCAGCATTCACGCCTTGGTTTTATGTTGTACTGGGTGGCCCGGCCACAGGTGCTGAAAAAGCTAATGGCGGTGACGAGCGCGCGTGCGGTGCTCGAGCTGCTGGCGGGTGGCATGAGCCACACCAGCTGGCGTGTGCGTGAGGAGGTGCTCAACACTCTCATCATGGTGCGCAGCCTGCACACTGCGCAGCTAGGGGCAGCAAGTGATACCTGCAGTTGCTGCCGGGGGTGTGCATGGCTGCTACATGGTACTGCCCGTCGTGGCTCATGGAGGTGTGCTGCACGGCAAGGTCTACGGTTGGGAGCGGATGGGGACGGCAAAGGGGCCCGGGGCGGCCTGGGGCTTGCGGCTTGGGGCATGCGGCCGGGGCATGCGGCCGGGGCGTGCGGTTGGGTTTGGGTGGAAGGGGGATGGGGGAGTGGGGCTGGGCACGGGGCACAGGCTGAACATGTGCCGGCTGAGCCGCGTCCATGCATTTCTATGGCTGGCCAAAGCCTTTGCTTACCATGACTGCATGGTCATCGCAGGCGCTGCTGCAGCAGAGCGAGAGCCTGGACGCAGCCCGTGCCTTCAAGATCCTGGCCGGGGGCATGACCGACCCCAAGGACCAGGTCAAGGCAGTGGCACTAGAGGGCATGGCAGTGCTGGCCAAAGTGGTGGGGCCGGGTGAGATGCAGTCAATGATGCGGGGGGGCCTGCCGGATGCGCTACGTTCCCAGGTGGCCACACGCATGGCCAACCCGGCTCTTCCCTCGGTGAATCTGGACGGCATGGTGGAGCATTCCACGGGGCCGCTGCCTGGGGATTCCCTGGATGCGATCTCCTCGGACATCTCGGCCCATGGCCGGCCGCGCGGCTCGAGCTTTGCACCAACTGCTGTGTCCGCCAACAGCCGGCTGCCTTGGGAGGTGCCCAGCCAGCGGCCGCGGCTGCGCGCGACGCAGGACGCCCTGGGGGTCCTTGACGCAGTGCCCGACCAGAGCGCGGGCGGGTACGGCGGCGGCGGCCCGCCGCCGCTCATGCCGGTTGCGAGCAGCAGCAGCGCGGGGGCAGGCCTCACGCCCATACGTGTGGGTGGGGGTGCAGGTGCAGGTGGGTATAGCCGGTACGGGTCCTCTGCGGTGGGCCAAACAGGGCAGTACGGCATGGCGCAGGATTCGTCGTGGGCCGGGGCGTCACCTTCCCCGGGAGGCATCACAAGCCTTGGGGGCGCGGGGCCGGGCCGAGGGCACCGTGCGCCTGCGGCTGAGCTGAGCAACATGTCGGAAGGCAGCAACAGCAGCGGCGGCGGCGGTGCAGCAGGGCGCGGGCCGCCGGCTCTATCCAGCTACCACAACGGGGGCATCAACATGAATGGGCTGGCTGCTTTGAAGCACCACCGGGAGCTGGCAGTCGCCCGTTCAGTGGAGCTCTCAGGGGCGGGGCGCACCGGTATCTCTTCAGATGCGAGCACAGACGCCGATTCACCGTCACCGCTCACACCGTCCCGGGGCTACAAGGCCCTGATGGCAGGCAGCAGTTCAACCCGTGAGGATGGACTGTCGGCAGCTGCTGGTGTGCCCAGCCGCTTCCACCCACCGGCTGGGGTCAGCTCAGGCAGCTCGTCCCTTGGGCAGCAGCCATCAGGGGGCATCAGCGGGGACTCCATTTTGGATGGGGCGCTGGGTATGGGCCGCGACCGCAACAGCAACCCGCTGCGCTCCAGTCAGCCCAACCCTCCCACGTCCACCAACAACCCTGGCCTCGGACTGTGGCTGCAAACCAACTTGGAGCAGGAGCACGCGGCGCGGCAGGAGACGTTCAGCCCCTCAAAGGTAGAGCTGCTGGCGAACCTGAAGCGGCGGCAGATAGAGAAGCGCGCGAACAGTGCGCAGCTGCCTGTGCGGCCGAGCGCGGACAGCAGCAGCGAGGTTGCGTTGGGGTCACCTGCGTGGCTGGTGGCACGCAAGGAGCCGACCGGGGGTGCGTACGGTGATGGCGGCGATGGTGGCGGGCACTACGGGCTGGGTAATGCAGCGCTCGCGCGCCGAAGCCTGTTCAGCGGTCAGCGGGACGACCAGCTCGCCAGCGTGGCGCCAAAGGCCACACATGTCACATCTGTGGGTCCGTCAGGGATCCTGGGATCGCGTGCGCTACAGCCGAGCGGCTCTGGCGGGCATGGTGCATCAGGCATGGCATTTGGGCTCGCTGCCAACGCCGCCCTCAACGCTGTGGGGGGCGGAGGGGCCGCCGCGTACACGGAGGACATGGCGCTGGGCGGGGCTCGGCGGGGCTCAGTGTCGCAGGCGCCCGCACTGCTCGCGAACCAGCCGGCACGGGGCGCACCATCCCCACTGCTCATGGAGTCTCCATCGGACCCTGTCCCGGGGGGGCCGGCGGCTATCGGCTCGCCGTCGGCACACCTGGCCTCTGCACTGGCCCGGCTGACACCCAACTTGGAGAACAGGCTGCGCGCGCGGTCCGCGGAGGTACACGGCGGCGCGAATGGGCCGTCCAGTGCACCCACCTCGACGCTTGTCTCTGCGGGCGGCAGCGGCCCGCCGCCTGTCGTGCCCCGACCGGGCGGGTACGCGAGCGCGCATGCTGCGGGGGCGGGCCTCGGCGGCCCCGGCAACAATAATGGAGCCTTCGGTGCTTCAAACGCAGGCAGTGCAGGGCCGGGCACGCCGATGCGGGGTGCAGCTGGCAGCAACGGGGCGGGCGGCTCAGGCAGCTACTGGGAGAAGGGTATGAAGCCGTTGGAGGAGCTGTCTGTGTCGGACCTTGCGCCGGTTGCTGACCCCGAGCGCACTGTGCGGTCCGTGATTGCAAAGCTCATCGAGTCAAACAACGCGGACCGCAAGGAGCTGGACTGGCAGGTGTGTGGGCTGGAGCTGGTTGGGCTTTTGGGGCTGGTTGGGCTTGGGGCTGGTTGGGCTTGGGCTGACTGGGCTTGGGCTGGCTGGGCTTTAGCTGCTGCGCTGGGAAAGGAGGATTGGGGCGGATGGGGGGGGGATGCCGGCGGCGCAAGCTTCATACGTGTATTACCTAGTTCCTCAGTTGCTTGCAGCATCTACACCATTCATTACCCCCACACCTGTGCCCGCTGCCACACCCATCCCCATGCACAGCCGCCTCCATGTACCGCCTGCCAATGTACTGCCTCCTGTACTGCCATACTGCATGCCACAGGGGCAGTACGAGGCGCTGAACGACGCGCGTCGGCTCGTCCGGTTCCACCCCGACGTGCTGAAGGCCAGCCTGCACGAGTTTGTGCGTGCAGCGGTGCCCTCGGTCGACATGCTGCGCTCCTTCTGCGTGAAGAACGCGCTGAACCTGTTCCAGGAGATGTTTTCGGGCCTTGGGAAGGCACTGGACCGGGAGCTGGATGAAATGGTGCCCACGCTGCTGAAGAAGGCGGGTGAGGTTTCCAACGCGGGGCGTGAGAACTTTCTGGCCGCGGAGGCCGACCGCGCGCTGGCCGAGATGTGGCGGTCTTGCAGCGAGGCGCGCAGCATCGCTGCGCTGTGCGCGTGCGCGGGCCACAAGAGCATGCACGTGCGTGGCAAGGTCGCGTCACACCTGGACGGGTTGCTGGAGGCGGCGGGCCCCGGGATCCGGGCCATACTCTCAGGCTCGGGCCCGCTGCTGGACAAGCTGTTTAGGACTGCGGTGGGCTTCCTAGATGAAGGTGCTCTTGAGGCCCGGACGTATGGCAAGCGCATCGTGTGGCACATCAAGGGTGCGCTCGGGTCAGCGGAGTTTGACCGGCTGCGCGTGCTTGTGCACACGGAGGCGCTGTCCAAGAAGCTGAACGACGTGGTGGACGGCCTGAACGGGCCGCCGCCGCCACCGTCGCGCGGGTTCGTGGGCTCGCGGGCCGTGTCGCGGCAGCTGTCGGGCGGTGACGCACGAGGCTCGCCCGGTGTGTCTCCAGGGGCAGGTGTGCTGTCAGGCCGGGCGCTCCAGGACGCCCATGACGAGGGGGGCCCTGGCGGGCTGCGGGGGGCTAAGACCACCGGCCCCGGTGGGTACTATTCCTCGTCGGCGCCGTCGGGGGACGGCCGCACGGGCGCGACGCCTGAGAGGCGGCGGCTGCAGCAGATTCCGTCATGGCGGGCGCGTGCGGCGGGCGCGGCGGGCGACGACGGCGGGGGCAGCGGCGGGTACGCTGCGCAGCACGCGGCGATGCTCGCGCGGCAGGGCAGCTTTGGGGCAGGCGCAGCGGAGGCACTGGCCAAGGTGCTGGGGGACCTCACCAACAAGGACTTCAGGTGTGTGACTGGGTGCCTCCCCAGCTGATCAGGTCACGGCAGGCCATGTGACTCATGTCGTGTGGTGTGACACATGCCTGCGTGCCTGCTGGTGTGGCCCCTGTTTGCCCCTTATTCTTGTTCTGTGAGTTGGGCTGCTGGGCGGCCGTGCAGGCTGCGGTAGCAGCGCCTAGAGCTCTCCAGTGCTCATGCCGTGTATGCTGTGGTGCCCTGGGCTTGCTTATGGTGCAGCTGCGCCTGTCCAGCCCTTACCCCTTGTCTCCAACCTGGCCAATGCAAGCAAACCGGAGGGCTGCAGTACGCTGCTGGTGGGCTTGCTACCATAACCTCACACAACACTGAACTGCAACGTTGTACTGCACATCTGTGCCGCACTACGTACACACAACGCTGTACTGCAATGCTGTACTGCACCTGCGTACATCAGGGAGCGGCTCGAGGCCCTGCGCGCGCTTGAGAGCATGGCGGTGGGCGGGCAGCTGAACGGAGCACCTGAGGCGCAGATGGTGCAACTGCTGGACGCCATGACAGTGCGTGGGCGGTGACAAACCAGGGACACGTAATCCTGACCCTGAACTGTCATCACAAAACCTTGAACCGCGGGTCAAACAGACAATGTTGCTCAGGCCTTGCATGCGTTGGTGGCCCAGCGTTGTGCTGGTATTGCTGCCCAGCGGCATCAAGTTCAGTAGGCGCCCTGCCTCCCTCTTGCACAGGCTCGCTTGGGAGACGGCAACGCCAAGGTTGCTGTCGCATCCTGTGAAGCTCTCGGCGTCGTGTTTGGCGCGCTGCGCGAGCGCGTGGCCCCCGGCCTCAACACGCTCGTCCCCGCACTCGCATCCGCGCTCGGCTCAGCAAACGAAAAAGTGCGGGCCGTAGCCGCGGGCGCTGCCGACACGCTGCTCGCCTCGGTGGACGGGTCACTCCTGGTCCAGAACTTCTCACACTGTGTGTCCAACGGCCACCTGAGGGGGAAGCCACTCCTGGTGGAGCGGCTGCAGGCGATCGCAGTGGCCCTGTGGCCTTCCCGGCCACAACTGGTGCTCAAGCACGTACTGCCCGCCACCTTTTCACTGCTCCAGGTGCGGCACCCTTCCGGCCTGAACATATCAAGCAGAAGCTTGAACCACCTGCCACCTTGTAATCCAACCCTTGCAACCTAGACCGCACAACCTAAACTCCACAACCTAAAGCCCGCAACCTAAAACCCGCCCACCACATAAACCCTGGCAACCCTAAGTAGTCAACCCTGCATGTTTCCTGCTGCAGGACGCCAAGGGCGAGGGCAAGGCCGCAGCCCAGGCACTGCTGGGGACGCTGACGCAGCTGATGGGGCGCTCGCTGCTGGACCACACGGCGACGCTGCAGCCCGCGGCACAGCAGCGCGTCGCAGACGCGGTCGCGGCAGCCGGGTACTGAAACACGGTCAGGTACTGAAATACACGCATGACCCTGTGGGTTTGTGGGTGCCCTGCTGTGGAATTGTTGTGGCCCGCTCCCAGGGTGGTCCTTCCAGGTGGTCTGGCGGCACTCAATCACAGCTGGTCCCAGGTGGTCTGGCGTCATTCGGTCTGGCGTAAGTCATGCAATCCCCAACAGCTGGTCTGCTGCGAGCAGATCCCTATACCTCCTCGCTGCGGCGCATGTGATGGGTGTGGGCGTGCTGCACCACACGGATGCTGCTTGTCCCGCTGTGCTGCTGAAGTGCCGCTGTGCTGCTGAAGTGCCGCTGTACTGCTGAAGTGCCGCTGTACTGCTGAAGTGCCGCTGTACTGCTGAAGTGCCGCTGTACTGCTGTGGTGTTGCGTACTGCTGTAGTGTTGCTGTAGCGCTGTGTGGTTGCGTGCGTGGGTAGGCGGTGGGGAGATGGTGTATGTGTGGTGGGGGGACTGACAGGATGGCCCGGGTGGAGGCCATAAGAACCATAGCACAATACAGAGCCAGGTTTTCAATCGTGCCAGGGCTTTTAACCGTG
Source organism: Chlamydomonas applanata (assembly GCA_001662365.1). NCBI lineage: Eukaryota > Viridiplantae > Chlorophyta > Chlorophyceae > Chlamydomonadales > Chlamydomonadaceae > Chlamydomonas > Chlamydomonas applanata. The sequence goes on along the minus strand of BDCZ01000194.1, from coordinate 32,604 downwards.
TATATACGCGCGCGACTGCTGTTCGTGATCGCATGCTATGCGCGTGTGCATGCACAGTGTGCTATCTCACAGGGGGTTGCAAGCGTGGGCAGGCTCTAGAATTGCTGCAACAGGATTGCCTGGGTTGCTCGTCTATCAACTACGTAAGGCTAGTTCTGGTGCAGCTGTGCAGCTAGGAGCTGTGAGCAACACACATGCACTGCCGGGCGTGTGGTTCAGGCAGGGAGACGAGACCTATGACTGGTTGATGGTTGATGGTGAAGAGGGAGATGGCAGCCAAGGGAGGCGGCCATGCGGGACCCTTCAGCTTGATGCTTTCAGCAGCTCGATATGTTAGAACTCTTCAGACAGCTGTGCACCACGGCATGCCGGCCAGTTGCGGCCATCGGCATGTCCCCGTGAGTTGTATGAACCCTGGTCTGTGCAAAAGTTGGGTGTTGGGGAGGGTTTGGTTCGGATGCTATCCAGCCATAGGTTACTCCTTGCCATGCGTCGGCATGGATGGTTGGAGCTCAGTTGGACAAGGGAAGCAAATGCTTGACATGCGGACGTGTTGCAGCTGGCCTGTGTGATGAAAGCCTTCCCCTACAGATGGGTAGAAATCAAGCAGAGACGGACGGGGGGCGGCTGGGGACAGGGGCCGTACATCCAGGTTTCAAGGTTCAGGCACGGCATCTAGTTCTGTGTCCGGTGTAACACTGAGGCTGGTGGCGAGCAAACTGGTGGCTGTTTCATCATCTCTGATCACTCTTCAAGCAGGCCATGCCACATATGACATGCCTCCCAGCGGCGAGCCCTCTCTCAATCCTCCATACAAACCATACGCTCTCGGCCCAGTCGCTGTATTGCTCCATGCGAGCTGCATGATATACACCCTCTCAATCTCCTTGCCTGCTGCAGACACATCTGTGACACGCCGTGTTGTTATCATTATTAGTCCCCGTGCCTGCCCTGTGCAGTATGCTACCAGGCATCCGATCCAGCCTGTACCACTTTTTAGTTTTCAGGTGTCTTGAGTAACATGACACGGCTTTGCCTGCCGCTCACTCACAACTCTTGTTCACACTGCCAAACGAAGTCTGCCTGCCCGCCCCCCAGCCCCCACCCTCACCACCATGGTTGGCGCTCTTTACGCTTTCTTGGAGGTGTACACCACGTACCTGCAGTACAAGCAGTACAGCAACGTGGTATGGCACAGCAGTACACGGCCTGGTCATGAGCAAGGTGCAGCTGGTGTTGGGACAGGTGGGCAGCTGGACATGTGTACCAATGGCATGCACCCTGCACCACGCAAGCCATTGGCCAGGCTGGACAGGTACTGCCATCGCGCAGTGTCCTGCTCAGAGTATGCAGGGTAGGGGTGGCCCCATAAAGCCAACTGGGGCGACCACTCCGTTGCTGCCTTGCTGGCACCAACTGGGACTCTCCCAGGAGGTCCCAAGCAGCTCCAACTGACCATCCCAACCAGCGCAAGCAGTTGTTATTGTTGTTTCAAATGTGTTGAGGATCCATAACCAGCACAAGCAGACCCTCCCCTCGAAAGTAAGCATACGCACATGGGGTCAGAGCGGCCAGGGTTGGGCGAGATGTCAGCACACTTGGGTGCCTCCCACCCGCCCTCCACCGAGTAGTGGAAGTATGACCCCACAATCCACACCTGTGCACGAGCCACAGGCAGCCCGGTCAGCTGAGCTGATTGCCGCCCAGCTCAGTTGCTTGCCGGCACACCCCCTGAAGGACCCTGGG
>BDCZ01000194.1:18145-30047 GCA_001662365.1 Chlamydomonas applanata | reverse complement strand
TAGAAGAGAGATCTCCTCTCCCCCCCCCCCGGTCCCTCTCTCCATCCTCCCTCCTGCCCCCTCCTGCCCCCCCCTCCCGCTCCCTCCTTCCGCATACGGAATGTAGATTCACACCGTACTCACATGATCCAGGTCCCCCGTGGCCGTCCACAGCTGGATTGCTTTGGTGGGGAAGCAGCGGTTGGAGAAGGACATGTATGCAGAGCCCCCTGGCTTGAGGACACGGTGCATCTCACGGAACACCTGAAGGGGAGGGGGAGTAAAGGGAAGAGAAGGGGGCGGGGTTGCGGACGAGTTTGGGGCTGGGACAGAACTTCATCCTTAGTACACTGAGGAAGGGCAGTGAGGTTCATCCACAGCTAAGGTGGCTTTGCTCTCAGGGTCTTGGGCTGTCAAGGGAGGTAGGGGGGTGGGGGGAGAGGAATGGGAAGGGAACGGGGCAGTGGGCGAGTTGGAGGCTGGAATGTGGCGTCAAAATCAGTACACTTTTGGGGGGTAGGGAAAGGGCAGTAAGGTCCATCCACAGACATGGCGACTTTGCCCACGGGTTTCCACCTCTAATGGCTTGTTCAGGTAGTCTACCGACACGCAGTTGGTGACGACGTCAAAGGTGTTGTCCGCGTACGGCAGGGTGGGGTCAGCGTTCAGATCCTTGACCGTCCTGCACGCATAGTTCAGAGAAGTGTCCATCATGCCGAGTGATGCCAAACGGTGCATGGTGCATGGCGGCCCATGCAGCATGGCGCATGATGATAACACGACTGTTGGATCAGTCCTGCAAGCACGGACGTCACGGTTCTGCAACTGTTTCACAGTCCCATCTGGATCCCGCACCAACTGCTTTTCCCACTACTGCCTCCAGTGTCTGAAGTACAGCGGCCCCCTCAGCAGTACAGCGGCCCCCTCAGCCACAGATATCCTCGCGGCGGCCCCCCCACACGCACACATAGCCACAGCCCACCCCCACAGCTGCAGCTCTCCCCCAAAGCCGCAGCGTTCTGCTACAGCCGCAGCGTAGCGCTCGAACTCCCCCCCCCACCTCTTAAAAAAAAAAAGCAGCAGCAGCGCCCCCGTCCTCAAGCAGCAGGGTCCTGAGCAGCATCAGGGCCTCAACCAGCAGCAATGCCTCAAGCTGCAGTGCCTCAAGCAGCAGTGCCCCACGCACCAGTCCGTGAGCTGCGGGTTGCGTTTGAGCTCATCCCCGTTCATGCCCAGGCCCACCACCTTGGGTGCCTTGTAGCCCTCCGGGTAGTGTGACACCCATGAGGAGCAGATATCCAGCAGCGCGGTGCCAGGCGCGCCGGACGGAGGGAACACCTGGGGCGACAACGGCACACGCGCGGGTTGCACGGTTGCACCAACACCAACGGCACGGATGATGTGGGTTGCACTGCGGTCTCAGTGCATTCATTCTTACTGTCCTGAATGCTGAGCTCCCAAGGCAGCCGCTGCACAAGCAGTACATGCAATACGTGCAGTACATGCAGTACATGTAATATGTGCAGTACTTGCAGTACATGCAGTACGTGCAGTACGAGCAGTACCATGTACCTTGGCGTAGAACTTGGTGAGCGCGGCAATGGCGGGGTCGTCGATGTGGGTCACAAAGCGCGGCTGTGAGTAGAACACGCCATCCTGCGGTCCATGAAGGGGGGGCGGTGCGCACGCAGCGGTTTGTTTCTGTGTTACATTGCAACATATTACGTATATTAAACTGCAGATACGCATATTACGCATGTTATTATGTGTGTGCGGTCGCTCGGCTGCTTGAGCATTGTGCATGCCACCGGTTGGCATTTGGCCGCGCTCACATCACCTCGCGATGTTGCGTTTACGGGCTTTGGCGCGCTGATACAGGCCCGTTCCCCCAGATGCTGGCACCCCCCTCCCCCCCACCCTCCTTCCTCCTTTGCTCAGGTCTGCAGTGCACACTGTGCAGCAGCTGAGGTGCTGACCCATGTACTGTGTGGCTTTCAACATAGCTACCGCTGTGCTGTGCCTCCTGATGTGCGGTGGCCCTCCCCCTTTACAGCTGACTGCACAGCTGGCTGTACAGCTGACTGCACAGCTGACTGCACAGCCGTCAGTGCCGCACCGCTTGCTCATCGTAGCGTGCAAAGTCTACCGGGCGGAAGGGCCACTTAGCCGGCCAGCGGGGGTCCTCAAGCACCTGGAACAGAGCAGGGCCAGCATTTTAGAAGGAGGCGGTGCACAAGCACATGATGTGTGCAGTGGAGCGGGCACACAGATGCATGCCAAGGCGTGAGAGTGCGCGTGCATGCCGATGGGGTGTGCAGGGCGCGAGGTGGTGCCGTGGTGTGGAGCGCGGAAGTAGCACAACTGGCAGTGTGAACTGGTGCGGGCCGCGCGTGTTGAAGCAGGTGGGCAGGTGCCGTGGAATAGAGATATGCACGCCAGCAGTGCAGTGCATGGTCCATGCACGGCATGCGTGCACCACTCGCATCCACACGCTGCCCCGCCATGCTATGACCAATCACCTTCTCAACCTCACTTCCCGCCTTGGCTACTGACGCCGCTTGGGCAGTTCTCGACGTGCTCATCCCCAATCCCATCGATAGCCCAGTGCCCAGCAACACCGCACGCCTAGAGGCCTCCACTGAACCTTGGCTCGGAGTGGGAAGGGGCAGGGCTGCACTGACGTGGCTACAAGCTGCACCACGACGTCCAGTGGTCACGCCGCTCTTGCGAGCAGCTAGGGATCGGAGCATCGGGCAAAAATGCGACGAGGGCCAAAGGCTTATTTGCGATTAGTGTACGTTGGCGTAGTACCGATCTGGACGGCACCCAATTCAAAGCTAATAACGACAACTGTCCACACAAACCACTCGTACCTGCAAATCGCTACATCGATGGTAATGAATCAGGCAGCATTGCACATGGACGATGCGTGCATGATGAGCGGCGTGAGCTACATCGACGTGTATTGCTTCTCGTCCTGTACAGATCGATCCATGTGACGCCGATCGCAATTGGTGATGCAGCAAAAATCTGTCTTATGGCATTTCTGATTAGATCTGTTTTGCAAAATGTAGCTTTGGTGTGCAATGGCCTCCTGGCGTGCGCGCATTTGTACACTTGCCATTCTTTTCATTCATGGCGTGCTGTGTGTGGACGACAAAGAGGCTTTCAAGGGAAAGGACTGCGCCAAGGGGTGCACTGACCATGGTGATGCGGATTGCAGGCGTGCATACACATGAAGAGAAGCTGTAGCTCAGAGCACTGCTGTAGTGTGCTGCTGCATGCCTGCATGCATGCACGCAGCCTGGGCAAGTTGGTGTGCGTACGTGTGCATGCGACTTCACACTCACCACGCACCATGCAGACAATGCATAAGCTGACCATTGGAGGCTACGCATACATGCTTGCATGCTGCCTGCAGGCAACTGCAACCGTGAGCTGGGCCAATGTGAATGCCAGCTGGGCTACACAGGTGGGGAATCTGGGTATGGTTCTTAACAAGTATCTGTGCGTACCCAGTATCTCTTCTCTTTATTATCTTATGTGGGCTGTGCGTGCCGTGCATCCACCAGGCCGCCGCACTTGCACAGCAGACAGCACCTGCACACTGTGTGCAAGGCTTGCAATAGGCACTCCGGAGATGTTCAGGACATACGGTCACCTACCATATATCCAAACAGTGTGCAGATTGTGCATGCTGCGCAGTATGCACTCGCACCCCCAAGCTCCATGCCACATGTCTTGGTCACGGCTGGCTGGCTGTGACTAACCAAGTCACTGACTGATTGACTGATTGACTGATTGACTAACTGACCGACTGGCTGGCTCATGTGGGTGTGGATTGATTGCAGGTTCCACATGCCAGGAGCACACTTTGAGTGCATGCCGCGTGTCTGACCAGCCAGATGCCCACGTGCGGTTTGGGTGAGCGCAGTACACGGGGTCAGGGTTGAATGTTTTGTCAAGTTCGGTGCCAGGGCGTGAATTACTCTGCAGGAGCAGCAACAGCAGCAGCAGCAGCAGCAGCAGCAGCAACAGCAGCAGCAGCAGCAGCAGCAGCGTGGCATGGCTGTCGTGCGCCACTCTTACTCCCCGCTGACCCGGGCAGCCCCAGCATCTACCATGCACGCTTTCTTACCTTGTGCACAAGCTGACGCGTTGCTGTGCTGCCTGCCTGCCTGCCTGCCTGCCTGCCTGCCCCCGTAGCGTGTCTGTGCCCAAGAACTGTGCATGCTACGAGCAGCTGCGTGACATGCTGTGCGTCAACGGCTCCCACCCAGTCAGCGGGCTGTGGGAGGAGCTGTGCATGCCCCACGTCACCCTCATTTGTGAGTACTTTGGTTGGGTTTTCTGGAGTATGGTACTTCAAATTCGTCTGAAACCAACACGACTTCAACACCCATTTTCAAGTTATGCCTCCATGAAACAAACGAGCAACAACTATCGTGCAGCACTACGTCCCCCTGGTAACCCTTGTGTGAGTGCTGTGATCCCCCAGCTGTGGTGGGGCAGGCAAGGGAGCTGCCGCGCTTATGCCCCAACTTTTACAGTCCCTATACTCCATGACTCTGTTTCAACACCCTACTCTCCACCCCTGAACCTCCTGCTGCCAACGGCTGCTCGGATTTGTTTCGGGTCCCTGTGTCACACACACAAAGGCACACACGCCTCTCTGTCCCGTCTGCAGCATGGGGTGACATCCACTGCTTCAGGCGCAAGGGCGTGGCCCAGGAGCGGCAGACCTCTCTGATGCCCAACATCACAGATAAAGAGTGAGCAGGAGGGCTGGGCCATGCACTGACTGTGATCAGTGCCCCCCGCCTTGCATGCCATGGTACACAGTACGCAGTTTGCAGTATGCAATACCTGAATGACCAGTGTATGCTGCTGCTGGAGGGGTGCACTGGCACTGCATGCCATATGGTGAAGTGAACGCTCTTCCCAATCAGGTGCCTGCTGCATGTGCCTTGTTGCATACCAAACCCACGCTGAGCCTGCGTACTGAGTGTTGATTCATGGTGCTTGTGTACGTACTGGGCGCTGATCTATCAATGGTGTAGCTATGCGTGCGCTGAGCACGTGGGTAGCTGCGGTGCACGCGCTGAGCACTCTTTGCTGGGTGCTGATCTATTGATGGTGCAGCTATGAGTGGGGACATGGCTACTGGCACGAGGGCAACCTGCGGACACTGTGGCGCCGCATCAAGCCGCATGACGCGCCCGCGAGCGCGCTTGAGGTGAGCCAGTCGTTGCCAGCACCTCGTCTAACGGGAAACGCTGTAACAAGTCAAGTCAAGTCGTTGTCTTGAAGATGACACGGAGAACATATTATATCTATGGTACGGTCTATCATACATATCCATTGAAGGAAAGGAAAGGAGGTTGGAAAGGGTGAAAACTTAGCATGGAGGACGGGGAGGACATGAAGGCTGGATTGGGATGGAAGGGGTGCTGCGGTTCCCTGATGTGCACCAACCCCGGCCGTATCATCCCCATCCCATCCACATCCACACCCACATCTCTGGCTTATCCTTGGCTGGACTTTCCTGCCTGGGCGCCGCAACACAGGCTAAACCTGGCTGAAGTTTCCTTCTGAACTCATCTTGAGCTGAACGTCCCTGGTTGAACCTATCTCTGGCTTAATCTTATTTCTTATAATTATAACCTCCCTGCTTGGGTGCCGCAACGCAGGTGAGCCCTGACGGCGTGCGCGGCCTGCAGCCGCTGTCTGCCTGCCCTTCTTCGTGCACCTACAACGGCTGGTGCACGGGCAATGGCGGTACTGAGGCGCCCCACTGTGCATGGTGTGTGCCATGCGTGTGTGTGCAGCATGCGGGTTGCTGGGGGGCTACATTCGTGTTCTTCCTGGACTGATGTCTTTGGCCTGAGCCCCTGCTCGGTGTGCCTGCTGTATTTGCGGTCGTGGCAACGATGCTTTCTCAATCCGTATTGATACACAACTGTACGACAACTTGACTTGACTTCTTTCAGCGTTTCTAATTAGGGGTGCTGCGATTCCCTGATCTTCCTGTGGATCAATTGCCTCCAGGCCACACGGTTTGGGCACGTGGTAGTACGACAACTGCTTCATAACTAGATAACTTCGTCCATGTCCTGATGTTGGGGGATGACGCTGCCAGCATCTGCCAACCTGCCTGCCACCCCTCCCACCACCCTGCACAGCTACACCGGGTGGCGTGGGGCGCTGTGCGACAAGCCCGACGACGACGCATGTGTGCTGGGGTGTGATGAGACACGCGGCACCTGCAAGTCAGGCTTCTGCCACTGCAAGCCGGGGTACTGGGGCCTGGCGTGCAGTCGGTCACGCGTGTATCCAGCACCACGTGAGTTTCCTGCACCAGGCGGCTGCTTTGTTGGTTGTTGCCCCGCCCCTGCGTTGCGGACCAGTGGCCTGGCCAGCATTGGGTTGCTGCGTGGTCAGGCACGCGTATCTGTCAGTAGCACGCCATGGCATCGCCAGGGAGTTGCACTGGAGGAGGTCGCTACGCCGTAGCTGTACGACAGATTCCTCACGTATGCCCACACCGTGCATGACGCGCGCGCTGCACCATGCGAGCACAAGTCATGCAGCAAGCACAGGCAGCCGGCAGGCCCTGCCACCTGTTTGTGGCTTCACCACTGCCCCTGTGCAGTGTGTGCATGCCATGTGTGTGTGAGGGTGTGGGTTGGGCGGTGTAGCTGTACAGCTCATGTGTGCATGCCATGGGTGCGTCCCCTGCGACTGCTTTACTGTTGCCCCTGTGCTGAGTGTGCATGCAGTGTATGCATGCCATGGATGCGTGTCCTGCTGCTGCTACCTTTGCAGCCGAGGCGGCGCGTGCACTTCCCCCCAGTGCGGCCCGGCTACGGATCTATGTCTATGACCTGCCGGCTGACTACTCACACCCCATGGAGTACAATGACGGCCAGTACGTCACACTTTGTACTGCCCATGTGCCCATGTGCACACGTGCACACGTGTACATGTCTACTGCGTCTGGGCCCACGCGTGCCGACTCATGCTGCCCAAGCCCATGCACCACCTCCTTCAGCTTGTACTGCTCCTACTGCTCAGCAGTGTTGTTGTACTCCTGGCACACATTCACCCTTTGAATATTATACGAATGGTCTGGTCACCATGATTGTGGTGCTGCACTGTATTGCACTTCACGGCACTGCACTGCACTGCACGACGCTGCACTGCACTGCGGTGCACTGCACTTTGCATCGGCACGGCACCATACTCGGCTGCACTGCGCTGTATTGCACTCTGCTGTACAGGGATGACATCTACCCCATCTACCGGGCGTTTCTACTACTGCTGCAAACACTGCTGTGGGATGACCACGTGAGGACAGAGGACCCTTGGGAGGTACGTACTGCCACAGCAGTACATAACAACTGTACGGCAGCTGTACTGCTGAGATCTTACGAGTTAGGTCAGGGAGAGCAAGAACAGGTGGGGTAAGAAGGGCAAGAGGACGAAGGGCAGTACCGCTCTGTACCGCTTTGTACCGCTGACTGCAGGCCAACCTGTTCCTCATCCCCTCACTCTCCTACTACGTGACCGGAAACCTGGGGGACCCCTCACTCCACACGCTGCGTGTGATCAAGTACCTCCGGGCCACCTATCCCTTCTTTGACCGGAACAAAGGTTAGCCAGGCTGGGTTGGGATTGGCTTAGCTTAGTTCAGCTGAGCTTGGCAGCAGCTTGAGTTGACGTATCACTGGGCCTCTGTATTTATTCAAAGTGCTGTGCTTCCCTGGTACCAATCAGCATGAAGACGACCGTGCGTCATCAACTTGTTGGCTGATATTATTATTAACTTGCTGGCTGTTGGTTTTGCAAAACGCTGAGGTGCATGTGACGGTGTGTTTGATGTGGTGGCCCGGCCCTCCCCATGCAGCCAACCACCCCAATCGCCCTTCCCTGCCCCCACCGTGCCCCAACCACTGCAACTGTGTCGAACCCCACACGCAGGCAAGGACCACGTGCTGGTGCTGACAACCGACCGAGGCGCATGCTACCTACAGGACGTGCCAGAGCTGCAAAACCTCATCAAGGTACTTGCTTTTTGTTTGATGTTGTTTTGTCAAATTCTGTCGCGGACTTGGCTGCTGTGGCCTGGAGCATGGCGCATGTCCATAGCGGCATATGTATATGTGGCCCGCCCTTGTGCTTGCTCTGATACATGGCCACTTGGCCAGTCATTAGTCTGAGCAGTGGCCATTTCAGCTGTACGCACTTTTAAATCGTAGCTCTACACAGCTCTGACAGGTGTCAGTACAACCATGTTTTCCATCCGGCTGGCCCCCAACCCCAACCCCAACCCCCACCCCCACCCCAACCCCAACATCCCCACCACCCAACTGCCAACCCTAGCGGCCCACCACCACCACCCCCGTCTGCGCATGCAAATTTTGCGGGCCCGCAGGTGACCCACTTTGGGCTCATGCAGCGCAACATCACGTGGATGAAGAATGTGTGGAACAAGGTGGGAATTTGAAATGGGAATCACATATTGTCAAACCATGAAGGGCGCGTGCGTGTGTGTAATGTGAAGTGGAAGGAAGCGGCTGCACACCTCAACTCCCTGAACCACCTGGACCAACCTCGCAACCGCCAACCAACCCAACTGCCCAACCACCCCCCAACCAACCGCCCGCAGGAGTACGGCTGCTTCAACCCTGCACGGGATGTGGTCATACCCCCGGTCACGCCAGACGCACAGCACCTGCGTGCCACGTACCGCGCAATCGAGAGCCATGCTGAGGGGCAGTACCCCCGCAAGGTCCTGTTCTTCTTCTCGGGCAGCGTGCGGTGAGCACCGCATCCTCTCTCATGCACTTACACCAACTCACTACTACTATCTAACCTACAGCAACCTAGGCTGGGCCTGCATCAGATCGGGCCTGTTGGCATGATGATTGGCATAGGACCACGATGCTGAAGTTGATATTGTAATGATTCATCTGAAGTTCCGCATGATATCACTCTACCCTGCCCCACCTCCCAGGGAGGCAGAGCCGGACTACAGTGGGGGTGCACGCCAGGAGCTGGCACGGCTGCTGGCAGAGCACAAGTGGGTCTATGTAGGGGCATGGGCAAGCTGTGCATCTATGCGTGTGCCTTGCTGGCAGCTGTTCATCGACTGGAGTGCAGACAGGGTGACAGGCCCGCCCCCATCAGGACACATCACACCCCGGCCCGTTTTCCTGTCCTGTGCAGCACTGCAGCGCTGGGTACCCGGCCATGGTATCCGCACGTTCTGCACGCGCTGTCCACACTGTCCAGCACCGCATGCTCTGTACTGCCTGAGCTGTACTGTATGTACCGCCTGTACTGCCCGTACCGTGCCACAGGTACCCGGATGTGTCCTTCCACTCGCACGCAACTGCGGGGTTTGGTGGCCACGGGGAGATGATGAAACGTGCGCGCTTCTGGTGAGCTTATCCGTTGCAACCATTGCGCGTGCCCTCTTGAATCTGCGCGCTTGAACCTGTATTCTGACTTGATAATTGGTGTGGTTTGGTAGCCACACTTGTGACATGCCATGGCTTCCTGTCAACACTTCAAAGACGTTGGTGGGGTTCTCAGCGCAGATGGCGAGCTCCGACCGCACCTACCTGTGCCATGCTGTGCAGCCTGGCGGTATACGGCCATGGGTGGGGCATCCGGTTGAGCCAGGCCATCTACCATGGTTGCGTGCCAATCATCATCCAGGACCACGTGTACCAGGTAGGGCCTGCCACTGAGCATGGAGTCAGACTAGTTGTACAGTAGTACTGATTCCCTGTCGGCAGCTTTGTGATCTGCACCGCCACTCGAGACAACAGCTGGCTGTTGAAGGCGGCTGTGAAAACTGTAAAGCATGCTTCAAGACGCAGAGGCTGCTGTGTGCGTGCGCAGGCATTTGATACCCTCTACCGTGCGAGGGACCTCAAACCAATGCCTTCCCCAGCTCCTCCCCAGTCCCACTTGCTTTTCAATAACCTGCAAGCACACCAAATATGGGACCTCCAGCTGCAAGCACCGACAACGATGGCGTGCGCGCAGGCGTTTGAGGACATGGTACCGTACCAGGAGTTCAGTGTGCGCGTGTCCAAGGACGAGCTGCCGCAGCTCATCCACATCCTGCGGGCCATCTCCCCGGTGCGCTGGAATGCGCTGAGCTGGTGCTCGCCATCGGGGGCACTGGCGACTCAGCGTGCTGATGGGCTGACTGTCCACGGACGATGTTCGCGTGTGTGTGCTGTGAGAGAGGGAGATGAGGGGTGCATGGGGCATGGGTTGGCTGATGTGCCGGCTGCCATGCTGGCCTCTAGTCAAGCGCTTGCTTCGGCCCTCGCTTCGGCCCTCGAACGTCATACTCTAGCTGTGAGGCTGCACGGTGCCCCGTCGTTGATAAGGTTCCTGTGTGTGCCCATGCACTCTGCTGCCGGCTGCTTGGCCAGCGCCACACCACGCCGGGAAGCCGCCGCAACCAACAACCAACCAACAACCAACGAACCAACCAACGAACCAACCAACCAACTGCTGAATCATCACATGGTCCGCTGGCATGCGTGCACATGCAGGAGGAGGAAGATCGGTTGCGCCATGGATTGGCTCGCCACTACCACGCATTCGTGTGGCAGCCACAGTTCGGAGGCCTGGCTTACAACCTCACGCTTGCCTCCCTGCACAAGCGGCTGCACAACCTGCGCGCTGGGCTGTACTGAGCTACAGCCTGGCGATACAGCCGGCCAGGAAGTATGTGCAGAATTGCAGATCATGCACTGCATTATACTGCGCTTGGGTGTAATGCCTTGGTGTACTGCTGCCTGTGGCGCACTGTCTTGCAGTACAGCCGAGCCCGTACATCAAGTACAACCACATGGATATGACTGATCAGGATGAATCGCCCATCTATGTCGAGTAGCCCTTGCGGGTGTGAATGGAGCCAACCTTCCCTAGGGCCTGTGTGCTTGTGTTGTGTGCGTGACGTGTGTGATTGCCTCACGTTTCTGTTTAGCAGTGCAGTGCGGCCTAGGGTTTCTTGGCTCTCCGGACCTGGGCAACCGGAAATCCTGTAACAAGTCAAGGGTGAATGATGGAGCTACGAAGCATGCTGCAAGTTGCTGGCTTGATGTCATGCATGCTGGAACAGCGTTGGTGGGGTGGTCAGAAGGCATCTGTGCGACTGTGATAAGCCTTGTCTTGAGGTTACAACTTGTGCAGGCAAAGAGCATGCAACCAACAACTTTAGCTGCTGAGGTCTGCCAAACGCTCATGCAAGGGTGGCAAATCGCGCGCACACAGCAATCGAACCTTGCATGCAGGAGGAGAACACCTGGAAGGTACGTAGCGCGTGGCTAACAAATGAAACAAAGAATAAAACAGAATCGGGTGTGTTTATTGCTCAGCACAACATGCAGCATTGCACGGTGTGGGGGCACCTGCTAGGCCCTCCCACCCCATCCCTCCTCCCAACAGCAATCAAATGGTGGAAAGAGGACAACCACATGCTAACAGCCTTCACAAGCAAGGCGAAACGCAAAGCAACTTGAAGTGCTGCAAACATAGGAAAGTACAGGGAACTACATGATGGCCATCCCTCCCCCGTCCTCCCCTTCCCCGAGCAGAGCAGCAGACGGCCCAAACAGCAAGGCAACACGCTGCGCACTCGCGCATGCCAATGTTAAGAACTAGCAGAAGATACCATGTATGCATCTGTTCCGTATAGTTACCATGACTCCTGTACATGCTCTGAGCATCCTTGTTGATGCATTCCATCAGCACACAACAGGTCCACCAGTCGAGACACTGCTCTCTCGTAGCCCAATGCCCAAACCACTGCCCCACCACTACTGCTGCTCATTCTCATTCCTGCTGTGCAGTTTGACAGGCTGCAGCAGCAGCCGTAGCTATTGCCGACTGCTGC
>BDCZ01000194.1:1663-17350 GCA_001662365.1 Chlamydomonas applanata | reverse complement strand
TCCTGCCCCCTTCTACTGCCCCCTGCTACTGCCGCCCGCTCCTGCTCCTGCTACTGCCCCCTGCTACTGCCGCCCGCTCCTGCCCCTGCTACTGCCCCTGATCAGCTCCTCCAGTGCTCCTCCAGTGCATGGCCGGGTGCGGCCCCCTCAAGGCTCCAATGTGGCTGGCATGGGTGAGGGTGTGATGCGCTTGCTGACGACCCGGGTCACATGGCACACTACGGGTGCATGCGCCAGCTCAGCAGCTGTCACAGCCTGGCACTCCACCACTGGAGTGGGAGCTGTAGCAAGCGCTGCTACTGCCACAGGTGCTGGAGGTGTGGAGGTGACGGCGGCCAGGGAAGCAAGTGCAGGTACGGGCAGTACACTGGTGGGCGCTGGGCTCTCTGCGGCCGCAGCACGCGTGACAGCTACCTGTACGAGCTGATCGTAGAAAGGGGAGGGGGGCTCAGCTTGAGCTGGCCTTGGCTGTGACTTGTAGGCTGCTGCAGCCTTGGGTGTGATTGGCAGTGATGCGGCACGCGCCAGTGAAGAGTCAAGTGTGACCCCAGGTGGCGCAGGTGGGTCTGCAGAGCAGCTGTAGCGTACTGCAGGTAGCGCTGGTGCTGAGGTGTCGATGCTGTAGCTGCCCCCACTGCAGGTGCGTGAGAGCTGTGGCTCTGAAGCGGCCAGGTCACGCACACGGCGTGGTAGGGGCGTGTGCGGGGGTGTGGCGGCCGCTGTGGGGGCTGGCATGGCAGGCGAGCTGGGGCTGTGCGCGCGTGCCACATGGGCAGGGTGGCGGTGCGGGTGGCGTGGACTCTGCGCCAGGCCTGTGGGCACGATGCGGGAGAAAGGTTTGGGGCAGGTGTTGGCGAATCGCATGCAAAAATGCCCCGGAACAACCCTGGGCGGATGTGCCGGGTCAGGGTCATGCAGCTCATGAGCCTGGGACGCGCATGCAAGCGCCTCGAGCAGTCAAGTGCATGGCAGCTGCCCCGTGGGTGCGTGCACAGCGAGCTGCCCTGGGCAGCGTGTTGTGGGCAGGGCGCAGTAGCATGGCGCAGGGAGCACAGCCACAGGTCAGGCAGTTGCACCAGGCATGTCGCGCATGGGTTAGTGGGTTAGGGAAAACGCAGGGTAGGTGTCAAGGGTTTGGACGAGATGCAGTAGCATCAAAGTGATTCGGGCGAGGCGCTAGAGGCCAGACCCATCAACTGATATGCGCTTGCTGTAGTGTAGAAGTGCAGCCCTAGTGCGTGGTATCAGCCTCTGCAGGCGAAGAAGGCCCCGCACCTGCCCCCGCAAAGGGTCCCAAAGAAGAGTTGCGGCTCACAGCAGCACGAGAGTACGCTCGCGGCGACTCCATGATTTGGGTTGTGTAGAATATGGGTGGTGGAGGGAAAGTCAGCCTTTGAATCAGTTCCCAGCTGCACGTTACGAGTTTAAAAGATGATACAAGGTTTTGGGTGTGCACGAAGATGAACTGGTGTGCCTGGGAAGGTGGTGAGAACCACAGCCGTGTGTCTCAACCTGTGAGCAGCCACGAAGTGGCAGCCACACCTGAGGAGCACTGTTGAATTAACAGCCTGTAATGGAATCTTGCAGCCCCGGGCGCGTTCCTTCAAAAACCACACTTCGTGCAGTACCAATAAAAAACAATACACTTTTCACGTTATGTGGGCGCTTCTAGCCATACTTTATGGGCCGTGATGGGTGGTTAGGCGCGCTGCTGTGAAGGATGGACGCCAATTCCATATGGGTGCGTTTTCCGGCTCTCCAAGCCAAGATGGCACCTTTGACAAGGCATCTTGGCATTGTTACAGGATGCATACAAGGAGGCGCACAAAGACACGGACGTGCCGTCCTCCGAGTGGCCTGGCTGGCCGCAAGTGTTGATGAAGCTGGGCATCAAGCCCACACAGGAGAGACAATTTGACTTGTTTTGTTTCATCAAGATCCATGAGCGGCAAGCCAGGGAACTGCTCAACTCCATCCAAGCTACCCCAGCGGAGTTAACCTTCAAGAAAGAGCTCGTCAAGAAACTCTTAACACATCACCAGGTACGTTCAGGAGTTTGCAAGCGTGCCTCACAGCATGGCACAGCACATGCGTTGACCAGTCCAAGCCACCCTTGCTTGTCTCGCCTTACATGATGGTGCGCAGGCGTCACAAGCGCAACCACAGGCGCAGCAGCATGCAGCAATCACGGATGCGCAGGTGGATGCCGTGTTGGGAGAGCATGCCAATGCTCGGGTGCTGGTGGGACAGCATAAACGAGGGGCGCGTATACTGTCGGAGCGTGAGGAGTTTGTGGGTGACAAGGTCAGTGGGTTGCATGGTGCCCAATCCATGCGCACCCGTGCCACAATGCATGATACACACTGGGGCACATGCCTGGCTTGCGATGTTCATAACCTGCACTGCATGGCGTGTTTGCATGGCATCAGCTAGTCCTGCTCTGGGCGCACCCTGCGGACGGCCTGGAACAGCTGGTTTGTCGTCGCACAGGACCTTTGAACTGCCCATCTGCACTCGACTGCCGCACGAATGCAGAGTGAAAATACTTTCCGAGTGGGCGCCAGCCCACACGATGCCAAGTGGATGACATGGGCCAACATGTGCATCCGCTTCGGTGCCGCCGAGGCGCAGGCGATGGTTGACGCATGGGATGAACAGAATGGGGTGCGCAGCACTCCTTTGCCTGCTATACGTGCCAACATCCAGGATTGCATGTGGTGGCTGAGGCCGCTTTAGACTGCTCCATGCTCCTGTAGGCCAGCAGCTGCATGCACGCACGCCAACCTGGGTGCACGGGGCCTGTTGCCTTGGCCAGCTGCAGGAGGAGGAGCAGGAGGGCAAGGGCCATGTGCAGGCGCCCCCTGTGGCTACCCAGGTGATTCCAGTCAAGGAAGAGGGTGCGCCACTGGTTGGCAGCAAGCACGCAGGGCAGCGCACTCCTAATGGTGTTTCCAAGCACCTTCCCAATGGCAAAGCACAAAAACCGGAACCAAACAGTGCCGTACCGCGCGCAGCCGGAAGGAGCAAGCCGAGTGCAGCGCCTGCTAGCAAGGCTGCACGTGCCAAGCCAGCCAAGCCAGCTATGCCTGCCGACCAGAACGCGCAAGGAGCAGCTGACGCGCAGTTGCTGCAGCAGGAGAGGGAGGAGCGGCTCGCAGAGATCATTTCACGTGAGCACGCGGGCCGGGCCGCAGGGCGGCTATATGACCTGAACCGTGACCTGCCCCAGGTCCGGCTACATGGAGACTATGGTGACATGGACGGCGAGCCCCCTCCATGGCGCAGCAAGGATGCACTTGCCGTCGCGCTTGGGCTGGTGCCCCCGCGCGCACATGCCGCATTCCTGGACGCCCTGGAGCGCGCACACGCAGAGGTGCAGCGCGCACAGCGCGCCCCTGCCACAGCAAATGGGTCTGCTCGGGCCACGCCGGCCAAGGCGGTAGCTGCAGCGGGCGGCAATAAGGCTGCCGCTGCGCCAGGGAGCAGTAAGGCTGCTGCTTGGAGTGGCCTCAAGCTACGGGCGGCAGCTGGGCCTGAGGGCCCTATGGAGGAAGGGGATGAGCTGGAGGCCCTCACAGGGATTACACGTGAGCTGCGCACGGCACTGGGCACCAGTGCGGCACAACCTGTGGCCAGCAAGGAGGCGGCAGTCGCGCCTGTCAGCGGACAGAAGGTGAGGGGGGGCCATGCGGTTGCGGAGTATTTGTTTGAATCGTGTGCTGTGGCATGCTCATGCTGCATGCACAGTGTCGCTGCATGTGGCTGCTCTTGCTCATGGCCTTCATGTATATTTGATTGTGTCATGATGTGGCATGCTCATGCTGCATGCACAGTGCCGCTGAACATCGCTGTTCTTGCTCATGCAACCTGTATGCATTGCCTCTGCAGCGGCCTGCACAGGACGAAGGAGGCAGCGAGGATGATGAGGGCCCCACGGGGACAGCCAAGCCTCATGGTGCTTCACTGCTTGCATTAGCACGGGCCGCCGGCGCACGCCCTGCAAAGGCGCCCCGGGGGCAGGGGCCAGATACACAGGTCGCAGCAACAGGCGTTGCAGCTGCCGAGGCAGCCAACGGGGGGGCTGGACCTCCCAGCTCAGCCACCCGTGGCAGTCAGAGGCGTGTGCTGCCGCAAGCACTGCAGTCGCAACCACACCCCACGCAAGTGCGCCCCACCTCGCCAACAAAGGCGGCAGCGTCAGCGCCGCAGGCTACACCTGTTTCTGCACCGGACACGCAGCCCGGCACGGCAGCTGCGCCGAGCAGCGCCCCCCAGCCTGCTGCACCAGTGGCTTCGGGCAGTGCGCCACAGCATGCCGCGGCCTCTGCTCCCGGCAGTGCGCCCCAGCCTGCTGCGGCAGTTGCTCCCGGCAGCCAGGCAGCAGCTGAGCCTGCTGAGCCTGCTGTGCCAGAAGCCAGGAAGCCACGCACAAGGTCGGCTGGGCAAGCAGAGGCAGCAGTACCCTGGACGCGTTTCAGTGAGCGCGCTCTGAAGAAAAAGCGGAAGTTGAAGTTACAGCAGGCAGCTGCGCCTAGACAACCTGACAATGCACCCTCGCAACAGGCTGCTGAGCCAGGCCCTTCAGGCCCCGCAGGCCAGGAGGAGACCCAAGCTGTTCCAGAGACGCAGCTGCAGGCTCCCACACAGCTGCAGTCCATGCCAGCCGATGGGTCGGGTGCGGATGCTGCCCCTGCCCCTGCCCCTGCCCAGACAACCAGCAGGTGGGTGTGCTAGCCATCAGCTGCATTGCAGCTGATCAGCGCAGCTGCGTGGACCCACATCCTTTCATAAGACTGCATTCCAACTGCTTCAAGCCACCACCCATCCTCATGTCATGAAGAGAGAGAGGGAGAGAGAACGAGAAGGTCATGAAGGCCACTGCACCCATCCAACGGCTGCTGCTGCTGCTGCTGCGTATTTCAATCCTAACGTGCAGGAGCGAGCACCGCAAACCCCGCAAAAACATCGCACCCAAGCGCATGAACATTGGCCCTTTGGCAGGCTCCAGTGTGGCTGAGGCTGAGGCAGTACAGCAGCAAGAACAGCACGTGCTCGGCACTGGCAGTGGTGCAGCGGGCCAAGTGGGGTCGGTGCCTGAGCAGCCAGAGGCAGAGGCAGCAGCTGCTACTGCAGCTGTGGCAACACAGGGTGTTGCACGTAGGCCCACACGTGCCTCCCAGCGGTCAGGGGCGAGCTCTGCTGGCACTATTGCTGCAGCCGCGCCCCAGTCAGAGCCCAACGCACGGCCTGCAACAGCCTCCACTACAGCTGCTGCTGCAGCGTCGGAGGAGCCTGTGGCAGCGGCGGCCAACGGGGATGGGGCTGCGAGCGGGGCTGCACAGGAGCAGTCCCCGTCTGCGCCGGCGCGTGGGCGACGGGGCAAGGGCAAGGGGAGCAAGGCATCCCAGAAAACTCAGGAGGCCGAGCCAGCTGGACAGACTGCAGCCAGTGGGCAGGGGGCACCTGGTGTGGCACAAGCGGCACAGCCGGAAGCTGCAGCTGCACAGCAGCCCCACCCCACCACGTCCCAGCCGCCCGGGGAGGTGCTGGCGAGCCCCTCACGCACGCGCAGCCGCTTGAACATCGTGTCGCGGCCGGGGGACAGCGTGGGCGGGGGCCATGAGGAGGAGGCACCCCCACGGGCAGCAGGGCTGTCCACATCACAGGGTACAGCCCAGGGGCCAACCACCGGTGTTGAGCTGACACGATCGCCGCGGCGGGCGGCCACAGACAGGTCACACGAGGAGCAGGCGGCCGTGGTGGCTGGGGCAAGCACTGCTGAGGCGGCCCCCGCCCTGGGCCCCGCTGCGCCTGCACAAGCCACCCGCAGCGGCAGCCCCGCACGCTCGGGGCGCACCACGCGTGCGGTGGCAGCTGCTGCCGCAGTTATGGCAGCGACAGCAGGGCCCTCAACGCAACCAGCCGCCCACTTGATGGCAACGCAGGGGGAGTCCCAGTTTGACATGTCACGGCTGGACCTGTCGCGGTCGCGCGGCTACACGTGCCCAGCTGACGTCATGGCTTCCCTCCTGCCCTCCCTCCACAAGCCACTCGCGCGCACATGGGTGGCACCAGTATTCCCGCTCGTGGAACCTTTGCCTGAGCCAGCGGCCATTGCAGCGGAGCTTGAGCGCGTGAACGCGGCGCGCACGGCAGCTGAGGGTGGCGCGGCTGGGGCGGGGCCTGCTGACGGAGGTGCTAGGGCGGGGGGTGGTGGGAGTAGGGCGGCGGCAGCAGCGGACCGGCAGGAGCAGCTGCTGCTGCATGAGTCTGTGCTGCCTTCACAGCTGGATTTTATTACGCAGAATTTCTGAGGGGGCGGTTTCTGGGGGGTGTGTGTGCAGCATGGCCAGCTGGTGACTCGCATGAACCACCGTGCCTACTGCCTTGTGAAAGCATACGTGTAAGTGCTGCAGCTCCAGCGCCATTAATCGATGTGCAAAGTGGCAGGTCAGCCCGCCTAAGCCAGCCAGCCACGCTTGCCAAAGGACCAGGCAACATCAAGCATATGCGGCGTGTTGTCTCGATCCACAGCCCAGCCCAGCACACTCAATGCACTAACTCGTCGTCAAGCATTCCTCACATGCGTATGAGTCATATGCGTGCCAAGTTCCTCAGGCGATGGACCCATGCCATCAATCAAGCATGTATACCTGCCCCCTGTGCTGCGGATGCCCCTGCTGTTGTTGACCTGCTGTAACTTGCTGTGGTTTGCTTATCAATCTGACTGTTCCTGCATTTTTCGACACTGCACACCATAGCGCCAGCGTATCGTACGTGTCTGAAAGTCCCAGATGCCATCTACTGCCGTTATCGGCTTGACTGGCCGTTTGTGCTGTTGTTCATGCAGCCAGTCTGTCCACCCAAGACCTGCAGTTGTGCTGCAAATCGCTGCAAGTACAACAGCAACAGTTGGGCGGATGGTGCAGCGCCCACACTGCGTCCTACAACTGTGACGCTGTGCAGGATTGGAACGTGTTGTCGTGTGAGTGTAGCCCTGGCTCACATCTTGCATCGTACAGTCCAAACCGTGCAAGCATGCATCAGCATGGGGCACCTGTCACGAAGCAGTGTGTCAGAAATGGTTACAAAATGGCCATGATGCCATGGCGTTGAATGGAAGAAGATTATTAAGCATAGTTCAAGCCGCTGCGTCCTCGTCCCCCCACACCCCGATCCAGATCTTTTCAGCTGGTTTCCCCAAGCAATGCGTTATTTCCCTTCTGCTGCTGCTTTGGCTGCGAGCTTGGCCTGCAGGGCAGCTGCGTCACGGGCCATGCGCTGCTCCTTGCTCAGCCCGTCCTTGTCCTTCGCAGGCTTGCCATTCTTGTCGGCACGCTTCGCGGCGCGGGCGCGGTCAATGTCTCGCTGGTTGCCACGAGTCATTTCTGCCTGTCGTTCGCCTGCGCAGGCAGGGGTCAAGCACATCAAATTGGACTCCTGCACACACCGGCCACTAGGAACATGCTCCGAGGCACCCTGTTTTGCAATGGGCAGGGTAATTGAGCCAGCTGGTTGCAACAACTTGATTGAGGTAGGGTCTCTGCTGTATCGGAGCTGCTAAACATGCTCACAGCAGCCGCTTTAAAATTGGCTGAATGCCAATGCCGGACAGTCCTCCTACCTGCCTCAGATGTTCCAGAAGTTCTGAAGAGGGTTGTTCCTCGAACCCGGCAAGGGCACGATGAAGTGTCTGCACGCAACGATGTGTGCACAGCGCAGCCTATCGGCTGCTTCCAAGCTGGTCTCACACCCTCATAGCGCACATGGGGTGCGCATGTCGAGCTCACGGCACAAGGCGCTGAACAGGCAGACAGAGGCACCAGCCCCTTCATGGCCCCACGACAGCTGTTCCTGCACATGTTACAGCCTCTGACACCGCAGCTTCTGATACCACATACATGCCCGCAGCGGACAAAGACCCCAGAGGAGCATGACATCCCATGCCTGCTTGCTCTGCACGCAGCTGACGCTTGCATTATCAACCTAGCACTACCCCATGCACTTGACCTGCCGCTTGCCCTGCTTCAAGTAGCTCTGCCATGTGAGCACCTGCACCTGCGGTTGCGCTGCATCATACACATCTGTGGTGGGGCAGGTGTAGGGCTGTGCGCCTGCGCGCATCGCTCCCGACTGCTCCTCATCCTCGCACACGACCCCCACGGGGGTGCCCACTTTCAGCGGCCCGCTGCCTTCCTCCACGAGCCGCATGCCCAGCCACCCCTCCTCCTGCATCAAGCAACACCACATGCTCAAGTGAGAGAGAGTGCGCGTGTGTATATGTGCATGTGTGTGAGAGAGAGAGAGAGAGAGAGAGAGGAGGGGAGGGGAGGGGGGGAGGGGAGAGAAAGAGAGAGAGAGAGAGGTGCAACAGTGATGTACTGAAGACAGCTAACGCATCAGGCACATGTACGGCATCAGCAGCACATGCATCAGCCACACGCTCCTTTCCCAAGTGCCAATGGCTGCCAAAGGCAACGCATCTTCAGGGAACATGCTGAAGCCGCAAGCTACAGGCGAGGCATGTGACCTCTGCCAACACCAGAGTACCATACTGCCATCCACAACTGTGCAGTCAGACAACAGCCTTCCCACCCAAGGCCCCTCCCCCAGCCCTTTGGGTGTGCTCCTGTTTGATTTGAGACGAGGGCATTACACAGCATTGCTCCTGCTGCCGCTGCTCTCACTGCTGCTTCTACTGCCACTGCTCCTCCGTCGACTCTCCTTCCTTCTAAACCATCTAAACTTCTTCCAAACCAACACCATGCCAGATAAGCCACAGGTCCCTCTTCCACCCACCACACTCCATCATCACACCTGTGCCTCCACCAGCATGGTCACTCGTCCTGCAAAGTCACCAATCCTGAACTCGGGCTCCGCGATCTCCTCAGTGGCCAGCTCGTACAGGATATCGTACTGCAAAGCAGTACAGGTTGTGCAACACAGGCAGCACAGTGCAGTGTGCCCTTTGAATCAGGACATGCACAGCTCTGTTGCTGTTCAATGCCAATCAACTCGGCGCTTCGCAGCAGCCAGCTGCATGCTCAGCTGGACCAGGCTGGTGCCCCATGCGTGTCAACGTTTGGCAGTGGCTAACAAACCACACCAAACCACTGGCCTCCCGCGCACCATGTTCACACGGTCCCCTGGCTGCTTGTGCCACTTGACTAGCCACCCCGCCTCCATAGTGTGCGAGAGCTTTGGGAAGGGCACAACATACAGCCCTTCCTGGCTGCTGGTTGGGTTGGACACTGCTGCTGCTGTGTTTCCACTGCTGGCGCTGGAGCTCCTGCTACTGCTGCTACTACTGCTACTGCTGCTACTGCTGCTGCTGCTGCTACTGCTGCTGCTGCTGCTGATTAGTCGCGTGCCTTGTGACAAGCTGTGTGATGGCTGGTGAAGCCATGAGGCACAAGACCTCGCATGCGTCATGGGTACGCACAAGCTGCGTGCTGCGTGTGCTGCCGCTGCAGTGTTCTGCCTGCTCATGCCACATGGCTGCGCATGCCGCAGGACAGGTGTGCTTGTGGGCGCTATTTCGTTGGATTGATCCGCAGGTGCCTCAATTGAGCAGATGGCTGAGCGTGCCGTCATGGCACCTGTGTGGCATGTGCTGGTGTCCTGGGACCAGTCGTGACGAGTGCCAGTGGCAGCGCAGCAATGATGCGTGCGCGTGTGGCGCTCCCAGCTGCATTCACGCCCACCCAGTAAGCCAGCTGGCATGCTGTTGGCTAGGCCAGAGTCTCCATGGCACATTAATGCCTGCAGGCCATTGCGTGCCACAGTGCGCGTGGCGCCACTTAAGTGCAGGATTAACTGACGTGTGAGAGACATGGTACCACGCTTAATATGCATATGCCAGGCGCAAGGTGAGACGCTATGGCTCCCGCGCTTCTAATCACTGTTTTCATTTTCGGAAAAGAGTGGGGCTGTGACAGTTCGCGAAGTTGGTAGTTGGCGATCCGCGATCGCTGTCAATACAAATTGCGCGGATGATTAGAGCTGATCTTGAGCAAAGGTTGTCACGATGATGGCCGCTTCTGTGATGCACCTGCAGCCTGGGTGCATGGCAATGCGGCCTGCAGCATGTCACAGGCATGGTGCTAGACTCAAACTGGGAACACCACAGTTATGGGGCCCCCGCCATGTGCTGCTCATGCGTGCACGCCGGTGTGCTACATGCTCGCGGCACGGTGTGCATGCGCGTGCGCATGTCGCTGGGGCGCCCCCCCTGAACCTTCCAGACACCCTCTGGGCAGCGGTCGAGGAGGCGGGTCGCAGCTGGGAGGCGGCCGCTTTGGAACAGCCACTGCTTGAGGAGGCAGTAGCGGCACAGATCCATTTGATTGGGGTGGCTCACTATGCACCCCTACAGGATCAGCTGGTCAGCCGCGTGCTGTCACAGCTGCAGCCCGCCGCAGTAGCGCTAGAGCTGCCCCTGGAACAGGGCGGCGGGGCAGGCAGTACGCTACTGCCGCACCCCCAGGCGGTACAGGTGCTGCTGGAGCACCAGCCGCTACTGCGGGCACTGTCGCAGCGCGCGCGTGATGCAGCTGCAGCGCAATCCACCTCACAGCTGCCCGCCGCTGCACTGTCCAGCAGTAGTGGCAGCAGCGGTAAGAACGGCACCCTCCAGAACAATGGGGCGGGCGTCTGGGACGCGCTCAGGAGCATTCAGGGGGGCCAGGAATCATGCAGCACGAACGAGCGCGACAGCGGCACTGGCGGCGCTGAAGAGGCAGCTGCACACGCGGCGCTACAAGCCCTGGTGGATACCCTCTGCGACCCTGCTCTGAAGCTCAAGGGCCGAGTGGGGAAGGACATCATGGACCCTTTTGAGCCGCTGGGCTACTACGCGGGCGTGGAGCTGGTACTTCAGCCGGCGCAGGCAGCGGCTGCACTGCAGCTGTTTGGCTTCACGCCTGGGGCAGAGTACGCAGAGGCTGTGGGGTGGGCTCAAGACGCAGGGGCGCAGGTGGTGTGTGTGGACGCGGCAGTGCGTCTCCAGGAGGCATGGGTTGCAGCAGCTGTGCGGGGCTTTGCACTTCGGGAAGCGGACCTCCCCCGCCGCTTGGCGGCGGAGGACGCAGCTGCGCGCGCGCTTGTGGTGCCGGGGCATGCCGCATGGGAGGCGGGGCTGCCTCATGCAGTGGATGCGGTCCTGGTGGCATCTACCTCCTATGGACCAGCTCTTCCTCAACCGAGCAGCCAACCCTCCTCTGGAGCTAACCCCCTTAGCACGTCTGCTGGAACCTCGCCTGAACCTACCAGTGGAGCTGGAGGAAGCACATCCTCTGGAGGCACTGAGCAGCAGCAGCCCCCCACGGCAGGCCAGCAGCAGCATGGACCAGCAGCAGCAGCAGCAGCAGCAGCAGAGCAAGCGCCAGCTGTACCCAGGCAACAGCCGGAGATGCCCCCACTGGACAAGGGGCTGCTGGAGGATGGGCCACTCAGGCTGCCGGGCATGTACCTGGACACCGCAGCTGCTGTCGCGCACATGGCGGCATACAAGGTAGATGTGTTTGGCAACGCGCTGGGGACGTTGCTGTCCCCACTGCACCTGCCGCGCACCATCCCATGTCATATGCCTGCACGAGGTTGTCTAAGTCGTCCTAGTTGTCCTAGTTAGGATCTTCCATGCCATACCTGGTAACCATGCACAGGTGCCTGACGTACGCATGTGCTCGTTGTGCTGTGATGCTTGCTCTTTGTGTGTGTGAACATGCTGCCTGCTTATCTGATCGTCAGTATCTCATCAATTAACTGTCTGTCTGTCTGTCTGTCTCTGTCTGTCTGTCTGAACTATGATGATCGGCCGCAGGTGTGCCGTGCAACCGCGGCGGCCGCGTTAAGAGCAGGTGCACCCACGGAGCGAGGCACCACGGCGCAGGCCGCCACGCAGCCACTCAAGTTTGCACTGTTTGAGTCGCGCGCGTTGCACCTGGCACGCCAGCTGCGGGAGATCGCACGACGGTGGGTTGTGAGGACATTCAGGACGTGAATGGCTCACGGCTGTTTCAGGGTGTACAGGAATCAGGGCTTGAGCCAGGGGGTTTCCGGTGCAGGGTGCGGGCATCAAGGCTCAGGCTGCAGGGTTCAGTTGCCTTGACCGTGCCTTCCGGTTGCGCCAGGTGTGACAAGTGTGACACTGACGTGCGCATGGGGGCATGGGTGGCGCAAAGTGTGGTGCATGGTGCATGGTGGCGTCATGGCTGTTGAGGCGGCAGGCGATACAGGAGTGTGTTGTGCAAAGCGCGGTCTGTGGCGCCAATGCTCATGAATGCATGCTGCTACATGTGACCTCCGTCCTGCCCCACTTGTCATGTGCAGGAATGCAGCCAAGGGCGACGCAGGCACCATCAGTCATGGCAGCGACGGCAAGCCCAAGCCATTCGTTTTGGCCGCTGTGGTTGGTAGGCAGTACGTCCCCATGATTCGAAGGTACGCTGCATTTGGGCTTGTATGGGCTACATCCAGCATGAGGCATGTTGAGCGTTGAGCCCTCCAGATGTACGGTGTGGGGTTTACCGTTTTCAGGACAGCTGCTGTGGTACAGTTCTCTTCACAGATCAGTGACTGCACATCACTGAACTGCTGTGTCTACAGCTGCAGCAAAAGAGGTGCCAACCTGTGAGCTGTTTGATTTTGCATACTCATGCTGATCGCCGGTGGGTGCACGACTGCCACGCAGGCTGTGGGCTGACCACAGCTCGCCGCTGTGGCGTGGGGATGTGCCACGCACCTTTGCCCCCTCCACGTGAGTGCTGGGCGCTGCTGGGCTGCACTGTGCAGTTGACTGGATGGTTCCTGCACTGGGCCACTCTGAGCAAGCTGCATGCCTGGTTCTTGTCCCACCTCCCGTGGGTAGCCGTTCGCTTGTAAACTGTTCCTCTCTTTCTGCATGCTGCAGCATGGCAGCTGAAGAGCTCCCCCAGGGTGTGCTGTTGATGGGTGGGGTTGGTTTACCTGCGCTGGGGCACGGGCGTGGGGTCCAGCTGCCGGGCAGGTCCGGCATGTTCACGGGCTGGCCAGCGCAGCTCATGCTGCAGCGTGCGTGCTGCGCTTCTGCATTCCGTGTGCTGATGCCTGGCTGTGTTTGTTGCCCCCTTGGCGCTTGCAGCATCGAGCCAGTTGCGCGTACGCCAGGGGAGCTGGATCCGGACATTACGCAGGGCGGCTCACGGCCAGTTGGGCAGAAGCCCCTGAACCTGGGGTGATATCTGATATGCTCAGTAGGGGTGGAGGAACGGTGGAAATGGAAGGGCATGCCAGTGAAGAGCAAAAAGGTACATTATGCTGGTCAGTTGGGTGTTCCAAGGTTGCCTCATGACCCCAGACACTTGCTCATTGTCCGATCCATGTCAGCTCTACACCCTAAGTTTCTGCAAGCGAGCATTTGTCTAACGCAGCCGGCAAGGGCAGCTGCTCCACGGGGTGCAGAGAGTGTAACCCGTGCTCCATTCGCATCCGTAGTCAAAATCAAAGCGCAGGCACTTTTGCAGCTGGGTGTTTAACGGCAGCGAGCTTTGACCTTTAAAATCCAGGAATGACAGACGACGACCATTCCCTGTAGCAGGGTGCAACAGAAAGAAGCAATGTGGCACTATAGTATAAAGCATTGGTGTGGCTCGTAGCGAACAGCTCAGGTAAGAACATGCAGGTCGTTTGTCAAGGTTGCACTGATGGTGTGTGGAGCAACGAGGTGTCCATTAGTCCGTCAATGGACGCTGCAAGCAGCGTGGAAGAAGACATGGGTCCACAGTCCATGCACTGCCTTGGACGCAGGCCCTGCACCATGCAACACCAGCTACATGCGGTGTGCGCATGCACGCTGCTGTTGCTGGCTTGCCTGCACGGGGCGGCCGCGCAGCTGTCAGCAGGGCAAGGCAATGTCACAGAGATCATAGACCCTGGGCGAGGCGAGTTGGCACCCCAGTGGCAGTCTGTGCTGCAGACGTACTGCGCGCGACCTGGCGCAGAGCAGTGCGCACAGTGCATACCACCCCTCGTGGCAGCAAACCCATGTCAGGTGGGGCTGCCTTGAACCACACCAGATGATAATAATAATAACAACACGGCGTGTCACAGATGTGTCTGCATGCCGGAGCCTGACAGTCGTTATCTAAACTCCATCACACCAGATGCACCTCCCCAAACCCCCCACCCCATGCGCACACATACAGCAGCCATGCACAGCAAGCATGCTGATGTGGCCCAGTAAGAGTGCGAAAGCGAAAGCTCACCGGCCTTCGAAGCTGCATGCAATGGGCTAAGCTTGAGCTTATTCTGAGAGCTACTGCCGGTCTGCCCCCAGTGCCATGCACCACCTCACTTGATCCACCTCGCCCTCATTTCCCACACACACTCGAATGGTTGCTTATGGTGTACCGTGTACCGCTGTACCGTGGCACAACTGCGGTACAGTTCCGTGATGCGTACCGCACCACGGGGGACGAGAGCGCCGGCCCCACGCTAGCCGCCGGCGCGGCAGGTGCAGTGACATGTGTGGTGCCTGGCGAAAGGTGTGGTGATACGAGCGGGTACCTTTTGCCTCAGCATCAGTTTACCTAGTTGATGGGCTTCGGCAAGCAGATGAACCTGTGAAATGCCGTGTTCTTCTTCATCATTATGATCGGTTTACCTTCGAGCAGAGCAATCGTGGATACCAGGATATGCCTTATGGTATGGGCCTTTGGCCTGTTGTCTTCTCGCCACACACCCCCACCCCCACCTCTCTTTAGAGTCTGTTCAGTCCCCACTGTGCCGTCCTCTTGCCCCCTCTGCGCTGCCCTCTGAGGCCTCACAAGTCACGGCCCCTTCCTCCCCTGCCCCGCAGCACGCTGAACGAAGACACCGCCGATGCCCTGGACATCTGTGGCGGCTCTGGCTCCATGCTGACACTACCGCTGGTCATGGCAGTGGGCACAGGTGTGCAAGTGTGCATGCGGGGGGTGGGTGAGGGTGGAAGCGCGCGGTCAATTGGCCTGTGGAGGGTTAGAAGGGGGGGCGGGGGCCGCCCGGCGAGGTCCCTGCTGCTGCTGCTACTGCTGCTGCTGCTGCTGCTGCCGCCGCTATATGGTGTTGCTGGGGTCTTCAACTCTTTGTGTTGTCTCGTGGTCGTGCTCTGCTTGTCTCAGCTCATCTGAGTGCCGCTGCATGCTGCTGGGTATCTTGTGCGGCGTGTGCGGCGCAGGCACCTCAAGACCGCAGACGGTCGGCCGTGTCCTGATGTGGCGCAGCCGCTCAGGTGACCTGTATCTGAGTGTGGCACTGGGCTGCGGCGCGGACGGCGCGCAGCGGGGCCTGACGCGGGCTTCAACACCGGGTATATGCAGCTCTTTTTAAATTCTTTTTCCTCGGGTTCTTTCTTGCTGCAGCGCTTGGTGCTGTTTTGCTTCTCTACGTTTGGTGCTTGTTTCTGCTTCCTGGTGGGTGGTCCTTTCCCACACGGATGTGGGGGATTGGGGAGGGGAGGGGAGGCGGGGAGGCGGGGAGCAGGAGGAGGGGTGCAGGAGGAAGGGAGCAGGAGGAAGGGAGCGGGGGGCGCGCCCCCTGCCTTGGCCAACCGCCCAGACACACATGATACAGCTTGCTGCACCAGACCAGCTCCACAGAACTCTACCCCCCATCACCACCCGCACATGCAGCAACACACGGGGCCCTGCCGCATTGGGGATTGCCCCTCCT